>JADRCC010571534.1:0-26066 GCA_019843855.1 Hylomyscus alleni
GCACATTGATTTTGAGAAAAGTGAAGATATCTATAGAAAATGTCATGAAACTTGAGAGTTCATTGGAAAATAATTATGGACAAATGGAAAGCACAGAAAACCAATGTTGTATAATTGATAAGTCAAACAAGAATTTTTTCTGAGAAGAGACAAGATATTCTTCCAACATGTTTTTGAGAAAATGAAACGTATAGGAAAGTCATGAAAATGGAAGATTCATGGCAAATGCTCATACCATTAATGGAAAACACAGAAACCTACATTTCCTAATTGAGGAAGCAATGGAAACTTTTCTGATAAAATTCAGGAGAATCTAGGAAAATGTGAAGAAATCTACAGAAAATGCCAAGATATTACAGTATTAATAGGAAAAATGATGGCAAAATGGAAAACGCATAAAACCTAAGTTTCCTAATTGAGGAAGCAAAACTAAACATTTTCTGATAAGATTCAAGAGGTTCTAGAAATTGTGAAGAAATCTACAGAAAATGTCAAGAAATTACATTATTAATAGTAAAAATTGATAGTAAAATGGAAAACACAGAATACCTAAGTTTCCTAATTGATGAAGGAAATGGGAACTTTTTCTGATAAGATTCAAAAGGTACTAGGAAATTGTGAAGAAAATGCCAAGATATTACAGTATTAATAGGAAAAAATGATGGTAAAATGGAAAACAGGAAAACCGAAGTTTCCTAATTGAGGAAGCAAAAGGAAACTTTTTTCTGATAGGATTCAAGAATTTCTAGGAAATTGTGAAAAAATCTACAGTAAAGCAAAGAAATTACTGTATTTATAGGAAAAAATGATGGTAAATATGAAAACACAGGAAACCTAATTTTCGTAATTGAGGAAGCATATGGAACAGCAGGGGGAGGATGAGAAAACCATGTCTAATCCAGTGAGGTTGAGCTCGGCTGCCGGCGTGGAGTCTCATTTTCTGCGATTGGGGACAAGGTAGGCAGTCTCATTGTCCTCTGGAGCTTAGTAGAGCACAGTCCTGTTAAGATTGAAGTGTATGAAGAAGAGTCATCTTCAGGTGGAGGAATGAAAGGTTTGAGGTGAGATATGTGTACCCAATAAGAGAGCCTCTCGAGTTTAGCAGCTGTAGGGGTCACAAGAATTACTTTCAAAGGACCCTGCCATTTGAGAGAGAAAAGTGAGGGTCGACGGCCTGGAGGAGATAGAGGGACTTGGTCTCCAATGTTGATAGGTAGTGGACAGGAGACAGTACATGGTGATCAGCAAAGTTCTGTAGGAGAAAACGGAGGTGGCAAAATAATGGGGTAAATAATTGGTCTGGGAGGGAAGAGCATTTAGGTGAAAGACTAGGAGTTAGGACTGGATGTTCATACATGGGTTCAAAGGGAGAGATGAGGAGAGGTTGCTTTGGGAGAGCTTATAACCTGAAAAGAGACAGGGGAAGTAAATTTAGGGCCATTATCTGATTGGAAAGAGGTTGAGACACCAAACCGGGGGATGATCTCTTGGAGGAGGGGGTCTGAGACTGTCTGAGCCCTTTTGTTAGTTCTGGGAAATGCCTCTTACCCACACTCAGAAAGTATCTACCAAGACCAGGAGGTACTTGGCATGCCTGACAGTGGGCATGTGGGTAAAGTCAATTTTCCAGTCATTTCCAGGAAGGAAACCTCTAGCCTAATGGGTAGGAAAAAGGGTGTTATGATACTTTTAGTTGGGTTCAGACTTTTGACAGATTTTGCAATAAGTAGTGATAGATTTTAAGCTCAAGTCTTCAGGAGTAGGCTGTAAAGAGAGAGAGTATTGAGCTTGGTCAATAGAGATGTTCTGGACATCTCAGACTCGGGGGATCTATCTGAGAAGCTGGTAAAGGAAATAACATGGTAGTGTTAGTAGGTTGCCTGACTAGGAGAAGGAGTAGAGGAACCACTGGCATGCCTGGGTTTAGGCTAATGTGGGGAGCAAAGGAAATAGAGGCCCCCAGCCTAGTTAGAAGATCCCTTCCTAATAAGAGGACAGGACATGTTGCACCACCAAAAAAAGGAATGAGTAAAAGCAATACCCCTAAAAGTGCAACTAAGAGGTAGGGTCTGGAGAGAGAAGTATGGTTGTCCTTTTACCCCAACAATAGGAGAGTTAGAAGGAGAAGTGGGTTCCCAAAACTCTGTCAGGACTCTGTAAGTGACTCCAGAGTCCTCAAGGAAGGTGATGGACTGTCCGCAAACCACAATATTTATTGGGCTCTCTGCTAGTGATGGCAGTGGTCCGGATAGGGGAGCTTGGGCCTCCTCTGTTTGCCTTAGCCAAGCCTAGGAGATCAGTTGGAGGGTTATCTGGGAGTGATGTCCCTTTGTTCTGTGTAACATGAGGGCCATCAACAGCCCAATGTCCCTCTTGATGGCACCTAGGGCATGTCCCTCTTGGCTTGTGGAAGTTAGGGCAGGATTTTGCCCAATGACCTTTTTACCACACTTGTAGCAGGTACCTGATGGTCTCTGAGCCTTAGGAGACCATGAGCCTGAGCTAGTGGCTGGGTCTGGTCGGACAGCCTTTGCTAGAATATGGTTTTTTTGTTTGTGGATTTTATCATCCCTCCCATGGTACACTTTGAATGCCATCGCTAAAACTTCTGCCTGTGGAGTTAGGGTTCCCCTCTCCAGTTTTTCTAAGTTTACCTCCCATGTCAGGTTAGCTCTCGGAAAAGAAATAGATCATTAGAAGTTGCTTACCTTCTGGGCTTTCAGGGTCCAGATTGGTATGCTGTAATAAAGCCTTTGTAAGGCGTTTTGGACAACCTCTTGGAGTTTTCTAAAATTTAATGAACCTGTCCCTGCCTAATTTCACTGGGGATCTCGGTCTGGCACGGTGTCAGAGCCAATAGAGTATGTGTTGTCTGTTTGGTGTATTCCATCTGCATGCACTCTTGCCTCTTCTCAGACCGCCTGCATCCTCAGGAGATAAATTCTTAGTGAGGATCAAGTGAACATCATGGAAAGTCAAAACTGTAAGATTAATAAACTTGGAAGGGTTAGAAGTATATTATCTCAGACTATTTTCTATTTTGGAAAGTTCACTAAGTGAGAAAGGAACATGTACTCTGACAAGGCCATCTAGTCCAGCAACTTCTCCTAGAGGTAGAACTGCTGCTGGGTCAGGTGTCTCTTGGGAAGAAAGACTAGGAGGTTTGGCAGTAGACTTAGAGCGAGTGACAGGAGGAGTGAAAGTAGCTGCCAATGTGTGGCATTTGGAATAGACCACAGCTGGCACAGAGGAAGGGGAGGGCTCTGGAGAGGCAGGGCTAGCAGGCTCAGGAGCATCTTGGTGAGGAGGAGAAACCAAGACAGCAGTTTGGGTTTTCAGCAGTGTGGAAACAGGTCTGTGGCGAAAAGGAGGTAGTTCGTTAGCTGGATCCAGCATAGTGGCATCATCTAGAGGAGGTTGTGTAGATTTCATGGCTAAGAGAAGTTGTGTTGGGGAACAAGAAGAATACAAAGAGGGCTTGGAACAGAGATACATATATGCTTGGACATAGGGCACCTCCTTCCATTTACCAGTTCGCTGACAGTATGTATTAAAATCTCTTAAAATAGTTGGATCTAGGGTGCCATTAAGTGGCCATTTTGAACCCCCATCTAGTTGATATTTGACCCAGACCTTATTGCAGAGATGTATTAACTTTGATGCCTTTAAATCAGGCCTTAGTTTTAAAGATATGAGATTTCCAGGAGAGAGCCCAGTGGGGTGCCTGGAGGTAAGGTTCGAAGACATCCCAGTACCCATTGGTGGGTGTTTGGATTATTCATACCAGCGTCCTGAGAACAATCCAAACACCAAAAAGTTTAACTGCCAAGGCAAGATGAAGCAAGTCATCACGAGCTCCTCTAGTGGCTATTTTGCAGAGCCCAGTGGTCTGTTTATGAAGGCAACCCACCCTGGATCCAAGGGTTTAATCGGTTGAAAACCTGGAAAGAAAAAATTAGGAATAAGAGTTGCTTCCAAGGGAAAGCGTCACCAATGGTAGGAAGTCCTAAAAACAAATGTCAACTGGGAGGAGTTACAGACTCTAACCACCTTGATTCCCAGAAAATGCTGGCCAGGACTTATCTGGGGACCTGGGGGCCCTCCCCATGACTTTTTCTATTAATTAATATCTGATGTCTCTGCGAGGATTATAGTGGACTGGTAAATAGAAAACATGAACTGAATGGGCAGGTGTGGATAGACCAGGCAGGGTGCAGCTCAGGTGGTTGAAGTTTGTATGTCAAGAGCAGCACGCAACAGCAGGGATGGCAGCAGGAGCAGTAGCATCTTCCGCCAGCTGAGGGGCTGTGTTCTGAGTTGGGATGGCCTGCGCGTCTCTGCGCTGTGTCTTAGAGTTCTCGGGAGCAGCAGTGGTGTGCATGCCTGGGTGGTATTGTGCATGGAGTGGCTGTGTCAGGCCCAGAGCAGTGCTGGCGGCTGTGCCTGGAGTAGCGGAAACAGTGGCCGCACCAGGGAAGCATGGCTGCAAAGCTCGGCGTGGCCAGCAAACTCACTTATGGAAGGTGGTTGCAGCTGCTTGTACTGCCAAACCACATGGTTCTAACTCCTACAGCTGCAGGACCTGTGCTGACTGACACTAGCAGCCAATCCAAGTCTCGGAAACATATGATGTGTTAGTTCGGCAGAATGCATCAGAACAGACCACACTAGGCCCAGACAGTTGCATGTGTAAGAGGTTTAATAGTGAGAGAAGGGGAGAAGAAGTGGTGCTGACAGAGAAGAGGGTGAGAGAGAGAGATGGAGGAAGTGTTCCCAAATATATATGTGTTGTGACATAGAAGCCCAGGTAAAGGTGGGGGATGAGCCCAAGGGATTCTGGGAATATGGTGGCCATTGCCCTGGCAACAGGACTCGCCTATGCATCGCCACAGGCTTTGGATGTCCTGATGCTAACATTAAGAGTCAAGATGTTCTTACAACATGTATTTGAGAAAATGAAATGTATAGAAACTGTCATGATAATTGAAGAATTCATGGCAAATCCTCATTACCTAGAATAGAAAACCTAGGATTCCTAAATGAAAATGCAAGTGGAAATTTTTTTCTGATAAGATTCAAGAGGTTCTAATACATTGTTTGTGAAGAAATTGAAGAAATCTACAGAAAATGCTAAGAAATTAAAGTACATATAGGAAAAAAAATGATGGTTAAATTGAAAACAGAGAAAACCTAAGTTTCCTAATTGAGGAAGCAAAAGGAGATATTTTCTGATAAGAGTCCAGTTTTTCTTGCATATTGATTTTGTGAAAAGTGAAGATGTCTATAGAAAATGTCATGAAACTTTTTGAATTCATTGGAAAATAATGATGCTCAAATGGATAGCACAGAAAACCTAAATTGTAATTGATATGGCAAATAGGAACTGTTTTTGATAACTGTCAAGATGTTCTTCTGACACTTTTTTTAAAAAGTAAAATGCATAGAAAATATCATGAAAATTGAGGATTCATGGCAAATGCTCATTTCCATTAATGGAAAACACAGAAACTAAGTTTCCTAATTGAGGAAGAAAATGGAAACTCTATCTGTTAAGATTCAAGAGGTTCTAGGAAATTGTGAAGAAATCTACAGAAAATGCCAAGAAATTACAATATTAATAGGAAAAAGTGATGGTAAAATGGAAAACACAGAAAACCTAAGTTTCTTAATTGATTAAGCATATGGAACCATTTACTGCTAAAATTCCAGATTTTCTTGCACATTGACTTTGCGAAAAGTGAAGATATCCATAGAAAATAATATGAAACTTGAAGATTTCATTGGAAAATAATGATGGTCAAATGGAAAGCACAAAAAAACCTATGTTTTGTAAAAGATAGGCAATAGGAACTGTTTCTGAGAAGAGTCAAGAGGTTCCTCCAAAATATTTTGGAGAAAATGAAAGGTATATAATATGTACTGAAAATTAAATTGTTCATGGGAAAATCCTCATTAACATAAATGGAAAACACAAAAATCCAAGTTTCCTGATTGAATATGCAAAAGGAAAATTTTCTGATAATATTCAAGAGGTGCAAAGGATTTTTTTGTGATGAAATTGTAGAAATCTACAGAAAATGCCAAGAAATTAAAGTATTAATAGGAAAAAATGATCTTTTAATTGGAAAACACAGAAAACCTAAGTTTCCTAATTGAGGAAGCATATGGAACAATTTTCTTGCTAAGATTCGAGATTTTCTTGCACATCGATTTTGAGAAATTGAAGATACCTCTCGAAAATGTCATGAAACTTGAAGATTTCATTGGAAAATAATGATGGTCAAATGGAAATCACAGAAAACCTATGTTTTGTAATTGATAAGGCAAATAGGAACTGTTTCTCTTAAGAGTCAAAATGTTATTACAACATATTTTTCAGAAAATAAAATGTATAGAAAATGTCAGGAAAATTGAAGGATTCATGGCACATGCTCATTACTATTAATGGAAAACACAGAAACCTCGGTTTCCTATTGAGGAAGGAAATAGAAACTTTTTCTGATAAGATTCAAGAGGTTCTAGGAAATTTTGAAAAGCCAAGAAATTACAGTATTAATAGGAAAAAATAATGGTGGAATGGAAAACAAAGAAAACCTAAGTTTCCTCATTGAGGAAGCATATGGTACCATTTGCTGCTAAGATTCCAGATTTTCTTGCACATTGATTTTGTGAAAAAAGATATCTACAGAAAATGTCATGAAACTTGAAGAATTCATTGGAAAATAGTGACGGTCAAATGGAAAGCATAGAAAATCTACGTTTTGCAATTCATAAGGCAAATAGGAACTGTTTCTGATGAGAGTCAATATATTCTTCCAAGATGTTTTTGAGAAATTGAAATGTATAGAAAATGTCATGAAAATTAGATAATTCATTGCAAATCCTCATTTCTATTAATGGAATGCACAGAAACCTAGGTATCCTAATTGAGGAAGCAAATGGAAATTTTTTCAGATAAGATTCAAGGGGTTCTAGGAAATTGTGAAGAAGTAAACAGGAAATGCAAAGAAATTAGAGTATTAATAGGACAAAATGTTGGCAAAATGGAAAACACAGAAAACCTAAGTTTCTTAATTGAGGAAGCAAATTGAAAAATTTTCTGCTAAGAATCCAGATTTTCTGGCAAATTGATTTTCAGAAATTGAAGATATAGAAATTTTCATGAAACTTGAAGAATTCATTAGAAAATAATGATAATAAAATGGACATCACAGAAAACCTTTGCTTGTAATTGATAAGGGAAAAAGTAACTGTTTCTGATAGGAGTCAAGATGTTCTTTCAACATGTATTTGAGAAAATGAAATGTAAAGAAAATGTCATGATAATTGAAGAATTCAGGGCAAATTCTCATTGCCTAGAATGGAAAACACAGAAATCCTAGGTTTCCTAATTGAAAATGCAAATGGAAACTTTATTTGATAAGATGCTAGAGGTTTTAGTAAATTGTGATGAAATTGAACGAATCTACAGAAAATTCAAAGAAATTAGAGTACTTATTGGAAAAATTGATGGTTAAATTGAAAACACAGAAAACCTAAGTTTCCTAATTGAGGAAGCATATGGAACGATTTTCTGCTAAGAGTCCAGATATTCTTGCACTTTGATTTTGATAAAAGTGAAGATGTCTATAGAAAATGTCATGAAACTTGAAGAATTCATTGGAAAATAATGATGGTCAAGTGGAAAGCACACAAAACCTAAGTTTGTAATTGATACTAGAAAGAGGAACTGTTTCTGATAACAGTCAGGATATTCTTCAAACATGTTTCTGAGAAAGTGAAATGCATAGAAAATATCATGAAAATTGAAGAATTCATGGCAAATGCTCATTACCATTAACGGAAAACGCAGAACCTATGTTTCCTAATTGAGGAAGCAAATGCAAACTCTATCTGTTAAGATTCAAGAGGTTCTAGGAAATTGTGAAGAAATCTACAGAAAATGCCAAGAAATTACAATATTAATAGGAAAAAGTGATGGTAAAATGTAAAACACAAAATCCTAAGTTTCCTAATTGAGGAAGCAAATGGAAACATTTTCTGCTAAGATACCAGAATTTCGTGCCCATTGTTTTTGAGAAAAGTGAAGATGTCTATGGAAAATGTCATGAAACTTGAAGAATTCATTGGAAAATAATGATGGTTATATGGAAAGCAGAGAAAACATTTTTTGTTTTTGATAAGGAAACAGGAACTCTTCCTGAGAAGAGTCAAGATGTTCCTCCAGTATGTTTTTGAGAAAATGAAAGGTATAGAAAATGTAATAAAAATTATATCGTTTATGGCAAATCCTCATTATCATAAATTAAAAACTCAGAAAACCTAGGTTTCCTAAATGAATATGCAAAGGGAAACTTTTTCTGATAATATTCAAGAGTTTCTAAAGAATTGTTTGTGATGAAATTGAAGAAATCTACAGAAAATGCCTAGATTTTAAATTATTAATAGGAAAAAATAATGGTAAAATGGAAAACACAGAAAACCTAATTTTCCTAATTGAGGAAGCATATGGAACCAGTTGCTGCTAAGATTCCAGATGTTCTTCCACATTGATTTTTAGAAAAGAGATAATATCTATAGAATATGGCATGAAACTTGAAGAATTCATTGTAAAATAATGATGGTCAAATTCAAAGCACAGAAAATCTATGTTTTGTAATTCAAAAGTCAAATAGGAACTGTTTCTGATAGGAGTCAATATGTTCTTCCAACATGTTTTTGAGAAAATGAAATGTATAGAAAATATCCTGAATTTTGAATAATTCATGGCAAATATTCATTACCATTAATGGAAAACACAGAAACTAAGGTTTCCAAATTGAAGAAGCAAATAGAAAATTTATCTGATAAGATTCAAGAGGTTCTAGTAAATTGTGAAGAAATCTACAGAAAATAACAAGAAAGTACAGTATTAATTAATTTAATTCAAGAAAACTACAGAGAATGCTAAGAAATTAAAGTATTAATAGGGAAAAATAATGGTAAAATGGAAAACACAGAAAACCTAACAATCCTAATAGAGGAAGCATATGGAACATTTTGCTGCTAGGATTTCAGATTCTCTTGCCCATTTATTGTGAGAAAGATGAAGATATGTATAGAAAATATCATGAAACTTGAAGAATTCATTGGAAAATAATGATGATCAAGTGGAAAGCACAGAAAACCTGTTTTGTAATTGATAAAGCAATAGGAAATGTTTCTGAGAAGAGTCAAGATGTTCCTCCAATATGTTTTTGAAAAAAATGAAAGGTATAGAAAGTGTAATGAAAATTAAATTGTTCATGGCAAATCCTCATTACCATGAATGGAAAACATAGAAAACCTAGGTTTATTAATTGAATATGTAAAGGGAAACTTTTTCTGATAATATTCAGGAAGTCTAAGAAATTGTTTGTGATTTAATTCAAGAAAACTACAGAGAATGCCAAGAAATTAAAGTATTAATAGGGAAAAATAATGGTAAAATGGAAAACACAGAAAACATAGCAATCCTAATAGAGGAAGCATATGGAACATTTTGCTGCTATGATTTCAGATTCTCTTGCCCGTTTATTGTGAGAAAGATGAAGATATGTATAGAAAATATCATGAAACTTGAAGAATTCATTGGAAAATAATGATGATCAAGTGGAAAGCACAGAAAACCTGTTTTGTAATTGATAAGGCAAATAGGAACTATTTCTGATAAGAGTCAAGATGTTTTTCCAATTAATAGGAAAAAATGATGGTAAAATGGATAAGAAAGAAAACCTTGGTTTCCTAATTGTTAATGCAAATAGAAATTTTTTCTGATAAGATTCAAGATGTCTAGGTAATTGTTTGTGATGAAATTGAAGAAATCTACAAAAAATGACAAGAAATTACACTATAATTAGGAAAAAATGATGGTAAAATGGAAAACACAGAAAACCTAAGTTTCCTAATTGAGGAAGCATATGGAACCATTTGCTGCTAGAATCCAGATTTCTTGCCCATTGATTTTGGAAAAGTGTAGATGTCTATAGAAAATATAATGAAACATGAAGAATTCATTGCAAAATAATGATGGTCAAATGTAAAGAACAGAAAACCTATGTTTTGTAATTGATAAGGCAAATAGGAACTAATTTTGATAAGAGTGAGATGTTTTTCCAACATGTTTTTAAGAAAATGAAATGTATGGAAAATTTCATGAAAATTGAAGAATTCGTGGCAAATGCTCATTACCATTAATGGAAAACACAGAAACCTAGTTTTCCTAATTGAGGAAGCGAGTGGAAACTTTTTCTGATAAGATTCAAGAGGTTCTAGCAAAATGTGAAGAAATCTACAGAAAATAACTAGATATTACAGTAATAATAGGAAAAAATGATGGTAAAATAGAAAACAAAGAAACCTATGTTTTCTAATTGAGGAATCTAATGGAAACTTTTTCTGATAATATTCAAGAGTTCTAGGAAATTGTGAAGAAATCTAAAGTAAAGCCAAGTAATTACAGTATTAATAGAAAAAAAGAATGGTAAAATGGAAAACACAGAAAACATAACTTTCCTAATTGAGGAAGCATATACATCTATTTTCTGCTAAGATTCCAGATTTTCTTGCTCATTGATTTTGAGAAAGGTAAAGATGTCTATAGAAAATGTCATGAAACTAGATAATTCATTGGAAAATAATGATGTTCAAATGGAATGCCCAGTAAACCTATGGTTTGTAATTCATAAGGAAAATAGGAATTGTTTCTGATAATAGTCAAGATGTTCTTCTAACATGTTTTGTGAAAATGAAATGTATAGAAAATGTCACGAAAATTGAATAAATCCTGGTCTATCCTCATTACCATTAATGGAAAACATAAAAATCTAGGTTTCCTAATTGCGGAAGGAAATGGAATCTTTTTCTGATAAGATACAATAGGTGCTAGGAAATTGTGAAGAAATCTACAGAAAATGCCAAGATATTACAGTATTAATAGGAAAAAATGAAAGTAAAATTGAAAACAAAGAAAATTAGTTTTCCTAATTGAGGAAGCAAATAGAAACTTTTTCTGATACGATTCAAGAGTTTCTATGAAATTATTAAGAAATCTACAGCAAAGCCAAGAAATTACATTATTAACAGGAAAAAATGATGGTAAAATGGAAAACACAAAAAGTTAGGTTTCTTATTTGAGGAATCAAATGGAAACTTTTTCTAAAATGATTCCAGATTTTCTAGAAAATTGTGAAGAAATCTAGAGTAAAGTCAAGAAATTACAGTATTAATTGGAAAAATGATGGTAAAATGAAAAAAAAAGAAAACTTAAGATTCCTAATTGAAGAAGCAAATGGAACCAATTTCTACTAAGATTCTAGATTTTCTAGCCCATTGCTTTTGAGAAAAGTGAAGATACCTATAGAAAACGTCATGAAACTTGAAGAGTTCATTGGAAAATAATGATGGTCAAATTGCAAGAACAGAAAACCTATGTTTTGTAATTGTTAAGGCAAATAGAAACTCTTTCTGATAAGAGTCAAGATGTTCTCACAACATGATCGTGAAAAAATGAAATATATATAAAATATCATGAAAATTGAAGATTTCATGGCAAATGCTCATTAACATTAATGAAAAACAAAGAAACCTAGGTTTCCTAATTGAGGAAGCTATGTAAAATTTTTCTGATAAGATTCAAAGGTTTTAGGAAATTTTGAAAAAATCTACAGAAAATTGTAAGAAATTCCAGTATTAATAGAAAAAATGATGGCAAAATGGAAAACACCGAAAACCTAAGTATCCTAATTGAAGAAGCAAAAGGAAAATATTTGTGATAAGATTCAAAAGGTTCTAGGAAATTGTGAAGAAATCCACAGTTAAGCCAAGAAAATACAGTTTTAATAGGAAAAAATGGTGGTAAAATGAAAAACAGAGAAAACCTAAGTTTCCTAAGTGAGGAAGCAAATGGAACCAATTTCTGCTAAGATTCCAGATTTTCTTGCCCATGATTTTGAAAAGGTGAAGATGTCTATAGAAAATGTAATAAACACTGAAGAATTCTTTGGAAAATAATGATGGTTAAATTGAAAGCACAGAAAAACTATGTTTGTAATTGATAAGGCAAATACGAACTAATTTTGATAAGAGTCACGATGTTCTTCCTACATGTTGTTGAGAAAATGAAATGTATAGAAAATGTCATGAAAATGGAAGAATTCATGGCAAATCCTCACTACCATGAATAGAAAACACAGAAACCTAGGTTTCCTAATTGAGGAAACAATGGAAAAATTTTCTGATAAGATTCTAGAGGTTCTAGGAAATTGTGAAGAAATCTACAGAAAATGGCAAGAAATTACAGTATTAATAGGAAAAAATGAGGGCAAAGTGGAAAACATGGAAAACCTAAGTTTCTAAATTGAGGAAGCATATGGAACTATTTGCTGCTAAGATTCCAGATTTTCTTGCACATTGATTTTGAGAAAAGTGAAGATATCTATAGAAAATATCATGAAACTTGAAGATTTCATTGGAAAATAAGATGGTCAAATGGAAAGCACAGAAAACCTATGTTTTGTAATTGTTAAGACAAATAGGATCTGTTTCTGATAAGAGTCAAGATGTTCTTCAAACATGTTTTTGAGAAAATGGAATGTACAGAAAATGTCATGAAAATTGAAGAATTCATGGCAAATGCTCATTACCATTAATGGAAAACACAGAAACCTAGGTTTCCTAAAAGAGGAAGCAAATGGAAAATTTTTCTGATAAGATTCAAGAGGTTCTAGGAAATTGTGAAGATATCTATAGAAAATGCCTAGAAATTACAGTATTAATAGGAAAAATTGATGGTAAAATGGAAAACATAGAAAACCTAAGTTTCCTAACTGAGGAAGCAAAAGGAAACATTTTCTAATAAGATTCAAGAGGTTCTAAGAAATTGTGAAAATATCTACAGTAAAGCCAAGAAATTACATTATTAATAGGAAAAAATGATGGTAAAATTGAAAACACAGAATACCTAACAATCCAAATAGAGGAAGCATATTGAACATTAAGCTGCTAAGATTTCAGATTTTCTTGCTCATTTATTTTGAGAAAAGTGAAGATATCTATAGAAAATGTCATGAAACTTGAAGATTTCATTGGAAAATTATGAAGGTCAAGTGGAAAGCACAGAAACCCTATGTTTTGTAATTGATCAAACAAGTAGGATCTGTTTCTGTTAAGAGTCAAGATGTTAATCCAACATGTTTTTGAGAAAATGAATTGTATAGAAAATGTCATGAAAAATAAAAAATTCATGTCAAATGCTCATTACCATTAATGAAAAACAGAGAAAACTAGTTTTCCTAATTGAAGAAACAAATGGAAACCTTTAACGATAAGATTCATGAGGTTCTAAAAAAATGTGAAGAAATCTACAGAAAATGCGTAGATATTACAGTAATAATAGGAAAAAATGATGGTAAAATGGAAAACACAGAAAACCTAAGTTTCCTAATTGAAGAAACAAATGGATCCATTTTCTGCTTAGATTCCAGATTTTCTTGCTCATTGATTTTGAGAAAAGTGAAGATGTCTACACAAAATGTCATGAAACTTGAAAATTCATAGTAAAATAATGAAGTTCAAATGGAAAGCACAGAAAACCTATATTTTGAAATTCATGAGGAAAATAGGAATTGTTTCTGATAAGAGTCAAGATGTTCTTCCAACATGTTTTTAAAATGAAAAGTATAGAAAATGTCATGAAAATTGAATAAATTCTGGCAAATCCTCATTACCATTAATGGAAAACACAGAAATCGAGGTTTCCTAATTGAGGAAGCAAGTGGAATCTTTTTCTGATAAGAATCAAGAGGTTCTAGGAAATTGTGAAGAAATCTACAGAAAATGCCAAGATATTACAGAATTAATAGGAAAAAAATAAGGCTAAATGGAAAACACAGAAAACCTAAGTATCCTAATTGAGGAAGCAAAAAGAAAAGTATTTCTTAAAAGAGCCAAATGTTCCTTCAATATGAATTTAGTAAATGAAATTTATAGGAAATGATATGAAAATCCTAATTACCATGAATGGAAAACACAAAACACTTCGGTTTCCTAATTGAGAAAGCAAATGGAAACTATTTCTAATAAGACTCAAGAGAATCAAAGAAACTGTTTGTGGTGAAATTGAAGAAATCTACAGAAAATGCCTTAAAATTAAATTATGTATAGGAAAAAATGATGGCAAAATGGAGAACAGAGAAAAACTTAGTTTCCTAATTGAGGAAGCAAATGGAAGCATTTTCTGCTAAGAATCCAGATTTTGGTGCACATTTATTTTGAGAAAACTGAAGATGTCGATACAAATATCATGAAACTTGAAGAATTCATTGGAAAATAATGATGGACAAATGGAACGCACAGAAAACCTATGTGTTGTTATTGATAAGGCAAAGAGGATCTGTTTCTGATAAGTCTCAAGATGTTCAACATGTGCTTGAGAAAATTAAATGTAAACAAAATGTCATAAAAATTGAAGAATTCATGGCAAATGCTCATTATCATAAATGGATAACACAGAAAACTAGGTTTCCTAATTGAGGAAGCAAATGGAAACTTTTAATGATAAGATTCAAGAGGTTCCAGGAAATTGTTAAGAAATCTACAGAAAATGCCAAGATATTACAGTATTAATAGGAAAAAATTATGGCTAAATGGAAAACACAGAAAACCTAAGTTTCCTAATTGAGGAAGGAAAAGGAAATGTTTTCTCATAATGTTCAAGAGCTTCTAGGAAATTGTGAAGAAATATACAGTAAAGCCAAGAAATTACTGTATTAATAGGAAAAAAAGATGGCAAAATGGAAAACACAGAAAACCTTACTTTCCTAATTGAGAAAGCATATGGAACCATTTGCTGCTAAGATTTCAGATATTCCTGCACATTGATTTTGAGAAAAATGAAGTTATCTATAGAAAATGTCATGAAACTTGAAGAATTCATTGGAAAATAATGATGGTCAAATGGAATGCACAGAAAACCTAAGCTTTGTTATTGATAAGGCAAAGAGAATCTGTTTCTGATAAGAGTCAAGATGTTCATCCAACTTGTTTTTGAGAAAATAAAATGTATACAAAATGTAATGAAAATTGAAGAATTCATGGCAAATGCTCAGTACCATTAATGGAAAAGACAGAATCCTAGGTTTCCTAAATGAGGAAGCAAATGGAAACTTTTAATGATAAGATTCTAGAGTTTCCAGGAAATTGTCAAGAAATCTACAGAAAATGCCAAGATATTACAGTATTAATAGGAAAAAATTATGGCTAAATGGAAAACAGAAAACCTAAGTTTCCTAATTGAGGAAGCAAATGGAAACATTTAATGATAAGATTCAAGAGCTTCTAGGAAATTGTGAAGAAATCTACAGTAAAGTCAAAAATAACAGTACTAATAGGAAAAAATGGTGGTAAAATGGAAAACACAGAAAACCTAAGTTTTGTAATTGAGGAAGCATACCGAACCATTTGCTGCTAAATTCCAGATTTTCGTGAATATTGATTTTGAGAAAAGTGAAGATATCAATAGTAAATTTCATGACATATGAAGAATTCATTGGAAAGTAATGATGGTCAAATGGAAAGGACAGAAAACCTAAGTTTTGTTATTGATAGAGCAAAGAGGATCTGTTTCTGATAAGAGTCAAGATATTCTACCAACAAGTTTTTGAGAAAACAACATGTATACAGAATGTAATGAAAATTGAAGAATTCATGGCAAATGCTCATTACCATTAACGGAAAAGACAGAATCCTAGGTTTCCTAATTGAGGAAGCTAATGGAAACTTTTAATGATAAGATTCAAGAGATTCCAGTAATTGTCAAGAAATCTACAGAAAATGCCAAGATATTACAGAATTAATAGGAAAAAATTATGGCTAAATGGAAATACAGAAAACCTAAGGTTCCTAATTGAGGAAGCAAAAGGAAACTTTTTCTGATAAGATTCAAGAGCTACTAGGAAATTGTGAAGAAATCTACAGTATAGCCAAGAATTTACTGTATTAATACAAAAAATATTATGGTTAAATTGAAAACACAGAAAACCTATGTTTCCTAATGGAGGAAGCATATGGATCCATTTTCTGCAAAGATTCCAGATTTTCTTGCACATTGATTTTGAGAAAAGTGAAGATATCTATAGAAAATGTCATGAAACTTGAAGAATACATAGGAAAATAATAATGGTCAAATGGAAAGCACAGAAAACCTATGTTTTGTAATTGATAAGGCAAATAGGATCTGTTTCTGATAAGAGTCAAGATGTTCTTCCTACATGTTTTTGAGAAAATGAAATGTATAGAAAAGAAATGAAAATTGAAGAATTCATGGCAAATGCTCATTACCATTAATGGAAAACACAGAAGCCTAGGTTTCCTTATTGAGGAAGGAAATGGAAACTTTTAATGATAAGATTTAAGAGGTTCCAAGAAATTGTGAAGAAATCTACAAAAAATGCCAAGATATTACAGTATTAATAGGAAAAAATGTTGGAAAAAAGGAAAACACAGAAAACCTAAGTTTCCTAATTGAGGAAGCAAAGGAAACTTTTTCTGAGAAGATTCAAGAGCTTTTAGGAAATTGTGAAGAAATCTACAGTAAAGCCAACAAATAACAGTATTAAAAGGAAAAATTGATGGTAAAATGGAAAACACAGAAAACCTAAGTTTCTTAATTGAGGAAGCATGTGGAACCATTTGCTGCTAAGATTCCTGATTTTCATGCACATTGATTTTGAGAAAAGTGAAGATATCTATACAAAATATCATGAAACTTGAATAATTCATGGGAAAATAATGATGGTCAAATGGAAAGCACAGAAAACCTGTGTTTTGTAATTGATAAGGCAAAGACGATCTGTTTCGGAAAAGAGTAAAGATGTTCTTCGAACAAGTTTTTGAGAAAATTAAATGTATAGAAAAGTTAATGAAAATTGAAGAATTAATGGCAAATGCTCTTTAACATTAATGGATTTCACAAAAATGTATGTTTACAAATTCAGGAAGCAAATGGCAACTTTTTCTGACAAGATTCAAGAGGATCTTGGAAATTGTGAAGAAATCTCCGGAAAATGCCAAGATATTACAATATTAATAAGAAAATATTATGGTAAAGTGGAAAACAGAAAACCTAAGTTTCCTAATTGAGGCAGCATATGGAACCATTAGCTGCTAAGATTGCAGATTTTCGTGCACATTGATTTTAAGGAAAATGAAGATATCTATAGAAAATTTCATGAAACTTGAAGAATTCATTGGAAAATAATGATGGTCAAATAGAAAGCACAGAAAACCTATGTTTTGTAATTGATAAGGCAAAGATGATCTGTTTCTGGTAAGAGTCAAGATGTTCTTTCTACATGTTTTTGAGAAAATAAAATGTATACAAAATGTCATGAAAATTGACGAATTCATGGCAAATGCTCATTACTATTATTGGAAAAGACAGAAACCTAGGTTTCCCAATTGAGGAAGCAAATGGAAACTTTTAATGATAAGATTCAAGAGGTTCCAGCAATTTGTGAAAAAAACTACAGAAAATGCCAAGATATTACAGTATTAATAGGAAAAGATGGCAAAATGGAAAACACAGAAAACCTAAGTTTCCCAAATGGGGAAGCAAAAGGAAATTTTTTCTGATTAGATTCAAGAGTTTCTAGGAAATTGTGATGAAATCTACAGTAAAGTCAAGAAATAGAAACATTAATAGGAAAAAATGATGGTAAAATGGAAAACAGTGAAAACCAAAGTTTCCTAATTGAGGAAGCATGTGGAACAATTTGCTACTAAGATTCCAAAATTTTGTGCACATTGATTTTGAGAAAAGTGAAGATGTCTATAGAAAATGTCAGGATACTTGAAGAATTTATTGGAAAATAATCATTTTCAAATGGAAAGCACAGAAAACCTATGTTTTGGAATTGATAAGGCAAATAGAATCTGTTTCTGATAATAGTCAAGATGTTCTTCCAACATGTTTCTGAGAAAATGAAATGTATAGAAAATATACTAAAAATTGAATAATTCCTGTCAAATGCTCATTACCATTAATGGAAATCACAGAAACCTAGGTTTCCTAATTGAGGAAGCAAATGGAAACTTTTTCTCTAAAGATTCAAGAGGTTCTAGGGAATTGTGAAGAAATCTACAGATAAAGGACAAGATATTACAGTATTAATAAAAAAAATGATGGCTAAATGGAAAAAACAGAAAACCTAACTTTCCTAATTGAGGAAGCAAAAGGAAACCTTTTCTGATAAGATTCAATAGGTTTTAGGAAATTGTGAATAAATATCCAGAAAATGCAAAGATATAACAGTATTAATAGGAAAAATGATGGCAAAATGGCAAACACAGAAAATCTATGTTTCCTAATTGAGGAAGCAAATGGAAACTTTTTATGATAAGATTCAATAGGTTCTAAAATTGTGAAAAAATCTACAGTAAATGCCAAGAAATTATAGTATTTATCGGAAAAAATGATGGCAAAATGGAAAACACAGAAAATCTATGTTTCCTAATTGAGGAAGCATATGGAACCATTTTCTGCTAAGATTCCACAATTTCTTGCCCATTAATTTTGAGAAAAGTGAAGATTTCTATAGAAATGTTATGAAACTGGAAGAATTCATTGGAAAATAATGACGGTCAAATGGAAAGCACAAAAAACATATTTAATTGAAAAGGAAAAAAGAAACTATTTGTTATAAGAGTCAATATCTTCCTCCAATAAGATTTTAATAAATGTAATGAATATAAAATGTTATGAAAATTGAAGAATTCATGGTAAATCCTTAGTACCATGAATAGAAAACACAGAAAACTTAGGATTTCTAATTTAGAAAGCAAATGGAAACTTTTTCTGATAAGACTCAAGAGGATCTAAGAAATTGTTTGTGATGAAATTGAAGAAATCTACAGAAAATGCCAAAAAATTAAATTATGTAAAGTAAAAATGATTGTAAAATGGATAACACAGAAAACCTAAGTATCCTAATTGAGGAAGCAATGGAACTATTTGCTGCTAAGATTCCAGATTTTCTTGCACATTGATTTTGAGAAAAGTGAAGATGTCTATAGAAAATGTCATGAAACGTGAAGAACTCATTGGAATATAATGATGGGCAAATGGAAAGCACAGAAAACCTATGTTTTGTAATTGATTAGGCAAATAGGAACTGTTTCTGATAAGAGTCAAGATGTTCTTCCACCTGTTTTTGAGAAAATGAATTGTATAGAAAATGTCATGGAAATTGAGAATTCATGGCAAATCCTCTTTACCATTAATAGTAAACTCAGAAATCCTAGGTTACATAATTGAGAAAGCAAATGGAATCATTTTCTGATAAGATACAAGAGTTTCAAGGAAATTTTTTGGGATGAAAGTGTAGAAATCTATAGAAAATGCCAAGAAATTAAAGAATGTTTCGGAAAAAATTATGGTATAATGGGAAACACAGAAAACCTAAGTTTCCAAATTGAGGAAGCATATACAACAATTTTGTGCTAAGATTCCAGATTTTCTTGCCCATTGATTTTGTGAAAAAAGAAGATGATGTCTATAGAAAATTTCACGAATCTTAGAAGAATTCATTGGAAAATAATGATGGTCTAATGGAAAGCAGAGAAAACCTATGGTAAGTAATTGATAAGGCCAATAGGATCTGTTTCTGATAAGAGTCAAGATGTTCTTCCAACATGTTTTTGAGAAAATGAAATGTATAGAAAATGTCCTGAAAATTGAAGAATTCATGGAAAATGCATATTACAATTAATGGAAAACACAGAAAGTTAGGTTTCCTAATTGAGGAAGGAATTGGAAACTTTTTCTGTTAAGATACAATAGTTTCTAGGAAATTGATAAGAAATCTACAGAAAATGCCTGGAAATTCCAGAATTCCAGATTTTCTTGCACATGGATTTGAGAAAAGTGAAGATGTCTATAGAAAATATCATGAAACTTGAAGAATTCATTGGAAAATAATGATGGTCAAATGGAAAGCACATAAAACCTATGTTTTGTAATTGATAAGGCAAATAGGAACTGTTTCTGATAAGAGTCTAGATATTCATCAACCTGTTTTTGAGAAAATGAAATGATTAGAAAATATCATGAAAATTGAGAATTCATGGCAATTCCTCATTACCATTAAGAGTAAACTCAGAAAACCTAGGATACATAATTAATACAGCAAATGAAATCATTTTCTGAGAAGATACAAGAGATTCTAGGAAATTGTTTGTGATGAATTGTAGAAATCTACAGAAAATGCCTAGAAAATAAAGTATGTTTAGGAAAAAATGATGGTAAAATGGAAAACACAGAAAACCTTAATTTCCTAATTGACGAAGCATATACAACCATTTTTTGCAAAGATTCCAGATTTTCTTGCCCATTGATTTTGAGGAAAATGAAGATTTTAATAGAAAATGTCATGAAACTTGAAGAATTCATTGGAAAATAATGATGGTCAAATGGAAAGCACAGAAAACTTGTGTTTTGTAATTCATAAGGCAAAAAGGAACTGTTTCTGATAGGAATCAAGATGTTCTACAACCTGTTTTGAGAAAATGAAATGTATAGAAAATGTCATGAAAATTGAAGAATTCATGGCAAATCCTCCTTACCATTAAAGGAAAACCCAGAAAAGCTTGGTTTCCTAATTGAGAAAGCAAATGAAACTTTTTCTGATAAGATTCTAGAAGTTTTAGGAAATTTTGAAGAAATCTACATTAAGTCCAAAAAATTACAATATTATTAGGAAAAAATTATGGTAAAATGGAAAACACAGAAAACCTCTGTTTCCTAATTGAGGAAGCATATGGAACCATTTTCTGCTAAAATTCAAGATTTTCTTGCACATTGATTTTGAGAAAATTGAAGATATCTATAGAAAATGTCATGAAACTTGAAGAATTCATAGGAAAATAATGATGGTCAAATGGAAAGTACAGAAAACCTATGTTTTGTAATTGATAATGCAAATAGGAACTGTTTCTGCTAAGAGTCAAGATGTTCTTCCAACATATTTTTGAGAAAATGAAATGTATAGATAATTCAAGAATTCATGGCAAATGCTCATTATCATAAATTGAAAACACAGAAACATAGGTTTCCCAGTTTAGGAAACAAATGGAAACTTTTTCTCATAAGATTCAAGAGGTTCTAGGAAATTGTGAAGAAATCTACAGAAAATGCCAAGATATTACATTATTAATAGGAAAAAATATGGCAAAACTGAAAACACAGAAAACCTAACTTTCCTAATTGATGAAGCAAATTGAACAATTTTCTGCTAAGATTCCAGATTTTCTTGCTCATTGATTTTGAGAAAAGTGTAGATGTCTATAGAAAATATAATCAAACTTGAAGAATTCATTGCAAAATAATGATGGTCAAATGGTAAGAACAGAAAACCTTTGTTTTGTAATTGATAAGGCAAATAGGAACTAATTTTGATAAGAGTCAAGATGTTCTTCCTACATGTATTTGAGAAAATGAAATGTATGGAAAATGTCATGAAAATTGAAGAATTCATGGCAAATGCTCCTTACCATTAATGGAAAACACAGAAACTTAGTTTTCCTAATTGAGGAAGCAAAAGGAAACTTTTTCTGATAAGATTCAAGAGGTTCTAGCAAAATGTGAAGAACTCTACAGAAAATGCCTAGATATAACAGTAATAATGAGAAAAAAAGATGGTAAAATGGAAAACAAAGAAACCTAGTTTTCCTAATTGAGGAATCTAATGGAAACTTTATCTGATAAAATTCAAGAGTTCTAGGATATTTTGAAGAAATCTACAGTAAAGCCAAGAAATTACAGTATTAATAGGAAAAAATGATGGTAAAATGGAAAACACAGAAAACCTAAGTTTCCTAATTGAGTAAACATATACAAGCATTTTCTGCTAAGATTCTAGATTTTCTTGCTCATTGATTTTGAGAAAAGTGAAGATGTCTATAGAAAATTTCAAGAAACTACATAATCCATTGGAAAATGATGTTCTAATGGAAAGCAGTGAAAACCTATGGTTGGCAATTCATAAGGAAAATAGGAATTGTTTCTGATAAGAGTCAAGATGTTCTTCCAACACGTTTTGAGAAAATGATATGTATAGAAAATGTCAGGAAAATTGAATAAATTCTGGCCTATCTTCATTACCATTAATGGAAAACATAGAAATCTAGGTTTCCTAATTGAGTAAGGAAATGGAAACTTTTTCTGAAAAGATACAATAGGTGCTACGAAATTTTGAAGAAATCTACAGAAAATGCCAAGATACTACAATAGTAATAGTAAAAAATGAAAGTAAAATGGAAAACACAAAAACCTAGTTTTCCTAATTGAGGAAGCAAAGAGAAACTTTTTCTGATACGATTCAAGAGTTTCTAGGAAATTGTTAAGAAATCTACTGCATAGCCAAGAAATTACAGTATTAACAGGAAAAAATGAAAGTAAAATGGAAAACACAGAAACCCAGGTTTCCTAATTGAGGAATCCAATGGAAACTTTTTTTAAAATGATTCCAGAGATTCTAGGAAATTGTGATGAAATCTACAGTAAAGTCAAGAAATTACAATATCAATAGGAAAAAATGATTGCAAAATGGAAAACACAGAAAACCTAATAATCCTAATTGAGGAAGCATATTGAACCATTTGCTGCTAAGAATCCAGATTTTCTTGCCCATTGATTTTGAGAAAAGTGAAGATACCTATAGAAAACTTCATGAAACTTGAAGAGTTCACTGGAAAATAATGATGGTCAAATAGAAAGAACAGAAAACCTGTGTTTTGTAATTGATAAGGCAAATAGGTAATGTTTCTGATAAATGTCAAGATAGTCTTCCAACCTGTTCTTGAGAAAATGAAGTGTATGGAAAATGTCATGAAAATTGAAGAATTCATGGCAAATGCTCATTACCATTAATGGAAAACACAGAAATCTTGGTTTCCTAATTGAGAAAGCTATGGAAAATTTTTCTGATAAGATTCAAGAGGTTCTCGGAAATTGTGAAGAAATCTACAGAAAATGGCAAGAAATTCCAGTATTAATAGAAAAAAAAATGATGGCAAAATGGAAAACACCGAAAACCTAAGTATCCTAATTGAGGAAGCAAAAGGAAATTTTTCTGAGAAGATTCAAGAGTTTCTAGGAAATTGTGAAGAAATCTACAGTTAAACCAAGAAATTACCATTTTAATAGGAAAAAATAGTGGTAAAATGAAAAACACAGAAAACCTAAGTTTCCTAATTGAGGAAGCATATGGAACCATTTTTGTCTAAGAACCGACATTTTCTTGCCCATTGATTTGGAGAAAAGTGAAGATATCTATAGAAAATGTCATGAAACTTGAAGAATTCATTGGAAAATAGTGATGGTCAAATGAACAGCACAGAAAACCTATGTTTTGTAATTGATAAGGCGAATAGGAACTGTTTCTGATAAGGGTCAAGATGTTCTTCCAACATGTTTCTGAGAAAATGAAATGTATATAGAATGTCATGAATATTGAATAATTCATGGCAAACCCTCCTTACCATTATTGGAAAACACAGAAAACTGTGTTTCCTAAAAGAGGAAGGAAATCAAACTTTTTCTGATAAGATACAATAGGTTCTAGGAAATTGTGAAGAAATCTACAGAAAATGCCAAGATATTACAATATTAATAGGAAAAAATGATAGTAACATGGAAAACACAGAAACCTAATTTTCCTAATTGTGGAAGCAAATGGAAACTTTTTCTGATACGAATCAAGAGTTTCTAGGAAATTGTTAAGACATCTACAGAAAATGCAAAGAAATTACATTACTTATAGGAAAAAATGATGGTAAAATGGAAAATAAAAAAACCTAAGTTTCCTAATTGAGGAAGCAAATGAAACCATTTTCTGCTAAGATTCCAGATTTTCTTGCCCATGATTTTGAGAAAAGTCAAGATGTTTATAGAAAATGTTATAAACACTGAAGAATTCGTTGGAAAGTAATGATGGTTAAATTCAAAGCACAGAACACCTATGTTTGTAATTGATAAGGCAAATATGAATTAATTTTGATAAGAGTCACGATTTTCTTCCTAAATGTTGTTGAGAAAATGAAATGTATAGAAAATGTCATGAAAATTGAAGAATTCATGGCTAATGCTCACTACCATTAATGGAAAACACAGAAACCTAGGTTTCCTAAATGAGGAAGCAATGGAAACGTTTTCTGATAAGATTCTAGAGGTTCTAGGAAATTGTGAAGAAATCTACAGAAAATTTCAAGAAATTACAGTATTAATAGGAAAAAATGATGGCAAAAAGGAAAACACAGAAAACATAAGTTTCGAAATTGAGGAAGCATACGGAACCATTTGCTGCTAATATTCCAGATTTTCGTGCACATTGATTTTGAGAAAGGTAAAGATATCTATAGAAAATGTCATGAAACTTGAAGATTTCATTGGAAAATAATGATGGTCAAATGGAAAGCACAGAAAACCTATCTTTTGTAATTGTTAAGGCAAATAGGATCTGTTTCTGATAAGAGTCAAGATGTTCTTCAAAAATGTTTTTGAGAAAATGGAATGTACAGAAAATGTCATGAAAATTGAAGAATTCATGGCAAATGCTCATTACCAATAATGGAAAACACAGAAACCTAGGTTTTTTTAATTGAGGAAACAAATGGAATCTTTTTCTGATAAGATTCAAGAGGTTCTAGGATATTGTGAAGAAATCTACTGAAAATGCCAAGAAATTACAATATTAATAGGAAAAAATGATGGTAAAATGGAAAACACAGAAATCCTAAGTTTCCTAATTGAGGAAGCAAAAGGAAACATTTTCTAATAAGATTCAAGAGGTTCTTAGAAATTGTGAAAATATCTACAGTAAAGCCAAGAAATTACATTATTAATAGGAAAAAATGATGGTAAAATTGAAAACACAGAATACCTAACAATCCAAATAGAGGAAGCATATTGAACATTAAGCTGCTAAGATTTCAGATTTTCTTGCTCATTTATTTTGAGAAAAGTGAAGATATCTATAGAAAATGTCATGAAACTTGAAGAATTCATTGGAAAATTATGGAGGTCAAGTGGAAAGCACAGAAATCCTATGTTTTGTAATTGATAAAGCAAGTAGGATTTGTTTCTGTTAAGAGTCAAGATGTTAATCCATAATGTTTTTGAGAAAATGCATTGTCTAGAAAATTTCATGAAAATTAAAAAATTCATGTCAAATGCTCATTACCATTAATGGAAAACACAGAAACTTAGGTTTCCTAATTCAGGAAGCAAATGGAAACTTTTAATGATAAGATTCAAGAGGTTCTAGCAAAATGTGAAGAAATCTAAAGAAAATGCCTAGATATTACAGTATTAATAGGAAAAAATGATGGTAAAATGGAAAACAAAGAAACCTAGGTTTCCTAATTGAGGAATGAAATGGAAACTATTTCTGATAAGATTCAAGATGTTCTAGGAAATTGTGAAGAAATCTACAGTAAAGCCAAGAAACTACATTATTAATAGGAAAAAATGAAGGTAAAATGGAAAACATAGAAAACGTAAGTTTCTTAATTGAGGAAGCAAATGGAACCATTATCTGCTTAGATTCCAGATTTTCTTCCTCATTGATTTTGGGAAAAGTGAAGATGTCTATAGAAAATGTCATGAAACATGAAAATTCATTGGAAAATAATGATGTTCAAATGGAAAGCACAGAAAACCTATATTTTGAAATTCATAAGGAAAATAGGAATTGTTTCTGATAAGAGTCAAGATGATCTTCCAACATGCTTTGAGAAAATGAAATGTATAGAAAATGTCATGAAAATTGAATAAATCCTGGCAAATCCTCATTACCATTAATGGAAAACACAGAAATCGAGGTTTCCTAATTGAGGAAGGAAATGGAAATTTTTTTTGATAAAATACAATAGGTGCTAGGAAATTGTGAAGAAATCTACAGAAAATGCAAAGATATTACCGTTTTAATAGGAAAAAATAAAAGTAAAACAGAAACCACAGAATCTTAGTTTTCCTAATTGAGGAAGCAAATACT
>JADRCC010571535.1:0-18882 GCA_019843855.1 Hylomyscus alleni
ATGATATGATAGCATACTTTAGTGACACCCAAAACTCCACCCGAAAACTCCTACAGCTTCAGCAAAATAACCAAATGTAAAACTAACTCAAACAAATCTGTAGCTTTCCTATACTCAAAGGATAAACAAGCTGAGAAAGAAATTCGGGAAAGGACACCCTTCACAATATGCACAATCATTATAAAGTATCTTGGTGTGACTCTAATGAAACAAGTGAAAGATCTGTATGACAAGAACTTCAAGTCTCTGAAGGAAGAAATTGAAGAAGACCTCAGAAGATGGAAAGATCTCCCATGCTCATGGATTGGCAGGATTAATATAGTAAAAATGACCATCTTGCTGAAAACGTACTGATTCAATGCAATCACCATCAAAATTTCAACTCAATTATTCATAGAGGTAGAAAGAGCAATTCTCAAATCCATTCAGAATAACAAAAAATGCAGGATAGCCAAAACTATTTTCAACAATAAAGGAACTACTTGTGGATTCACCATCCCTGACCTCAAGCTTTATTACAGAGCAATAGTGATAAAAACTGCATGGTATTGGTACAGTGACAGGCAGGTAGATCAATGGAATAGAATTGAAGACCCAGAAATGAACCCATACACCTATGGTCACTTGATCTTTGACAAAGGAGCTAAAACCATCCAGTGGAGAAAAGACAGCATTTTCAACAAATGATGCTAGTTCAATTGGCAATCAACAGGTGGTAAAATGTAAATTGATCCATTCTTATCTTCCTGTGCAAAGCTCAAGTTAAATTGCATCAAGGACCATCACATAAAATCAAATACACTGAATCTAATAGAAGAGAAAGTTGGAAAGAGCCTCAAGCACATGGGTACAGGGGAAAAGTTCCTGAAAAGAACACCATTAGCTTATGCTGTAAGATCAAGAATTGACAAATGGACCTCCTAAAATTGCAAAGCGTCTGCAAGACAAAGGACACTGTCAATAGGACAAAATGGCAATCAACAGATTGGGAAAAAGATCTTTACCAGTCCTATATCTGATAGAGGGTTTATATCCAATATACACAAAGAACTCAAGATGTTAGACTCCAGAGAACTAAATAACCCTATTTTTTATTAGATATTTTCTTTATTTACACATCAAATGATATCTCCTTTCCCAGTTTCCCCTCCAAAAAACTAAACTAAACTAAACTAAAATAAAAAAACCCTGTTCCTTCCCCCCTCCCCCTGATTACCACCCCATCCTCTCCCGATTCCTGGCCCTGGCATTCCTCTACACTAGGGCATAGAGCCTTCACAGGACCAAGGGCCTCTCCTCCCATTGATGACCAACTAGGCCATCCTCTGCTACATATGCAGCTGGGAGGCATGAGTTCCACCATGTGTACTCTTTGGTTGGTGGTTTAGTTCCTGGGAGTTCTGGGATTGTAAGCTGGTACAACCACTCTGGAAATCAGTTTGGCGGTTCCTCCAGAAATTGGACATAGTGCTACCAGAGGACCCAGCTATACCACTCCTGGGCATATATCCAGAAGATGCTCCAACATGTCTTAAGAATACATACTCCACTATGTTCATAGCAGTCATATTTATAATAGCCAGAAACTGGAAACAATCCAGATGTCCCTCAACAGAGGAATGGATACAGAAAATGAGGTACATTTACACAGTGGAATACTACTCGGCTATTAAAAACAATGAATTTATGAAATTCTTAGGGAAATGGATGGATCTGGAGAATATCATCCTGAGTGAAGTAACCCAATCACAAAAGAACACACATGGTATGTACTCACTGATAAGTGCATATTAGCCCAGAAGCTTGGAATTCCCAAAATACAATCCACAAACCACAAGAAACTCAAGAAGCAGCAAGACCAAAGTGTGTATACTTTGTTCCTTCTTAAAAGGGGAACAAAATACCCATGGAAAGAGTTGCAGAGACAAACTATGAAGCAGAGACTGAAGGAAGGACAATCTAGAGACTGCTCCATCTGGGAATCCTTCCCATATTCAACCATCAAATCCAGACACTATTGTGGATGCCAGCTAGTACTGGCTGCCAGGAGCCTGATGTAGCTGTCTCCTGAGAGACTCTGTCAATGCCTGACTAATACAGAAATAGAGGCTCACAGACATCCATTGGACTGAGCACAGGGTCCCCAATGTAGGAGCTAGAGAAAAGACCCAAGGAGCTGAAGGGTTTGCAGCCTCTTAGGACAATCAACAATATGAACTAACAAGTAACCCTATTTAAAAATGAGGAACAGAGCTAAACAATGAATTCTCAACTGAGGAAACTTGCAGGCCTGAGAAACACCTAAAGAAATGTTTAATATCCTGAGTAATGAGGGAAATGCAAATCAAAACAACCCTGAGATTCCACCTCACATCATTCAGAATGACTAAGATCAAAAACTCAGGTGACAGCAGAGACTGGTGAGAATGTGGAGAAAGAGGAACACTCCTCCATTGCTGGCTGGATTACCAGTTGGTACAACCATTTTGGAAGTTAGTCTGTCGGTTCCTCAGAAAATTGGGCATAGTACTACCTGAGGACCCAGCTATACCACTCCTGGGCATATACCCAGAAGATACATGTCATAAGAACACATGTTCCATTCTATTTATGGCAACCATATTTATAATGGTCTCATGCTGGAGAAAACACAGATGTCCCTCAACAGAAGAATGGATACAGAAAATATGGTATGTTTACACAATGGAATACTACTCAGCTATTAAAAAGAATGAGGAGATGTCCTTGATCCTATGAAGGCTCAACAGATGCCCTAGTGTAGGAGAATTGAGGGCGGGGAGGTGGGAGTGGGTGGGTGGGTGGAGGATCAGCCTCATAGAAGCACAGAGAGGGAGGATGGGATAGGGTGTTTTGAGGGTGGAGGAACTGGGAATGGGGATAACATTTGAAATGAAAATAAAGAAAATATCCAATAAAAAACTAAACAAAACAAAGACTTCATGAAATTCACAGGCAAATGGATGGAACTTGAGTTATCCCAAGTGAGGTGACAAAGGAACAAACACGGTATGTTCTCACTGATAAGTGGATATTAGCCCAAAAGGTTGGAATATCCAAGATTCAATTCATAGACCATATGAAGTCTAAGAAGAAGGAAGACGAAAATGTGCATACTTCAGTGCTTTTTAGAAGGGTGAACAAAATTTTCACAGGAGGAAGTCTGGAGACAAATGGTGGAGCAGAGAGTGCGCTATCTGGGGATCCATCCCATATTCCGGGAAGTGCTTGCCAGTGGAAGCCTGATATGGATGTCTCCTGAGAGGCTCTCTCAGAGCCGGATAAATATAGAGGTAGAAGTTCACAGCCAACCGTTGGACTGAGCCGATGGAGGAGTTGGAGAAGGGACTGAAGGAACTGAGGGGGTTTGCAGCCCCATAGAATGAGCAACAACGTCAACAGGCTAGATCCCCTAGAGCTCCTGGGCACTGGACTACCAACCAAAGAACACACATGGAGCAACCCATAGCACTGTCCACATATGTGGCAGAGGGTGGCCTTGTTGGACATCAGTGGGAGGAGAGGCCCTTGGACCTGAGAGTGTTTGATGCCCCAGTGTAGGGGAATGCTAGGGTGGGAGGACAGGAATGGGTGGGTGAGGGAGCACCCTCATAGAGGCAGGGGTAGGGGAAATGGGGTAGGGTTTTTCTGAAGAGGAGACCTGGAAAGGGGAAAACATTTGAAATGTAAATAAAGAAAATATCTAATAAAAAAATCAGAAATGAAAAGGGAAATACAACAATAGAAACTGAGGAAATTAAAAAAAATCATCAGATCCTACTAGAAAGGTCTATATTCAACAAAACTGGAAAATCTAGATGAAATGGACAATTTTCTAGACAGATACCAAAAATCTCAGTTAAATCAAGATCAGATAAACCATTTAAACAGTCATATAACACCCAAAGAAATGTAAGCAGTCAAGAGTCTCCCAACCAAAAAAAAAAAAAAAAAAAAAAAAAAAAAAAAAAAAAAAAAAAAAAAAAGCCAGGACCAGATGAGTTTAGTGCAGAATTCTATCAGACCTTCAAAGAAGACTTAACACCAATACTCTTCAAACTATTCCACAAAATATTAACAGAAGGAACACTACCAATTCATTCCATGATGCCACACTTACACTGTGTATTGACCCTTGGTTTCTTTCTAATCATGTCACAATTTCCTTTCATAGATGATTTCATAAGAGTTATTTTTTCTACTTCTCTCATGTTTAATGTTCCAAATACATTTTAAAAACTGATTCAGTGCATATTACTTTTAGCTTCAGAAGATACCATGTATATTTAAGAAGTTTTAACTATTATAAATTATTTTGATGACTTAAAAATGTCAATACCGAGTTATAGATTTTAAAATAAATTTTATTAGTTTAATAAAAAGATTCTAATATATGTATATGTATGTTCATGTGTATGATGTGTATGTACATATATGAAATTTCCTCTTATTGCTGGTTTAATTCTTTCCTGTAGGTTAGAATATTGTGTATTTATATTTATTTTTATTGAATTCTTGGAAGTCTTTAATTTATTTATTTCTCTCGACTCATTTTTAATTCGGTAGTGACTTGTTCTGTTTCCATGTGTTTGCAAGCTTCCTGTTGTTTCTGTTATTGATGATGTCTAGCTTTAATCCATGGTACTCTAATAGGATACAGCAGTTTACTTTAGTATTGTATCTATTGAGATTTGCTTTGTGAGTATATGGTTAATTTTTAACAATGTTCCATGATGTGCTGAGAAGAAGGTATATTCCTTTGTGTTTAGGTAAAATGTCCTGTTAGGTCCAGTTGGTTGATAATGCCTGTTAGCGCCAATATTCCTCTCTTTAGATTTTGTCTGGATGACCTGTGCATTGGTGAGATTGAGGTATTTGAAGTCTCCCATTATCATCTGCATGTGAGGATCAATATGTGATTTAAGAGCTGTATTAGTGTTTCTTTTACAAATGTGGTTGCCCTTGCCTCCCAGGGACTAAACCACCAACCATATGTAGCAGAAGACTGCTACATCTGGCATTAATGGGAGGAGAGGAGCTTGGTCCTGTGGAGGTTTGTTGCCCAGCAAGGGAGGCTGCTGGAGGGGTGAGCCAAGAGTGGGTAGGTGGGAGGGGGAGCACCCTCTTAGAGGCAAAGGGGGAATGAGGTGGGGAGGTTGTAGAGGGGAAACTGAGAAGGGGGACAACATTTGAAATGTAAATAAATAAAAATGAGAGATAGAGAGAGAGAGAGAGAGAGAGAGAGAGAGAGAGAGAGAGATAGAGAGAGAGAGAGAGAGATTTGAAAGGCATCTTGGTGTCTTTTTTCCTTCAATGCAGTGTCTTTCCCCATATATTGTGATTAATTTTGTTTTGAAGTCTATTTTGATACATATTAAAATGACTACATTAGCTTCCTTCTTAGGTATGTTTACTTGCAATATCTTTTTCTAACCCTTTACCCTGAGGTAATGTCTATCTTAGATGTTGAAGTATGTTTCTTGTATATAGCAGAAGGATGAATCCTGTTTTCACACCCATTCTGTTATTCTGTGTCTTTATTGAGGAATGAGACCATTGATATTAAGAGATATCAATGACAAATGATTGTTAATTCCTGTTATTTATTGTCATCGTTGTTGTTGTTGGTGTGTGTATTCATGTAAACAATTCCCTTATTATAGTTTTGCCAGTGTGAGATTATTTATTTTCTTTGTTTTCATGGGTATCATTAACTTCCTTGGGTTAGAGTTTTCCTTTTAGTGTCTTCTGTAGGGCTGGGTTTGTAGATAGATATTTAAAACTTTAACACAGGCTATCTTATGTTTTCCATCTATAGCGATTGAGGGTTTTGTTTTAGAGTCTAGACTGAGAAGTCACGTGTAATTCTGATAGGTCTGACATCTTATGCTACTTGGTATTTTTTGTTTGAGACTTTTAATATTTTTTCTCCTATACATTTAGTATTTTGATTATTATGGGCAATTGCACTTTTTTTTTCTGGTTCAATCTATTCAGTGTTCTATATTCTATTTGTACCTTTATAGGTATCTCCTTCTTTAGGTTAGGAAAAATTTCTTCTAGAATTTTGTTGAAAATGTTTTCGAGGTCTTTGCTCTTGAATTCTTTTCCTTTATTCTTCTATTTCTATTTCTCTTTGGTTTGGTATTTTCATACTGCCCTAGATTTCCTGGATGTTTTGTGTCAGGAACTTTTTAATTTAGCATTTTCTTTGACTGTTATATCCATTTCTTTTATCACATTTTTAAATTCTTTAGATTCTTTGTTGTATTCTGTTTGTGAAGCTTGTATATGTAGTTCCTGTTCACATTCTTAAAATTTTCATGTGTTTGTGTGTGTGTATGTTTTGCTTCTCCTTCCACTTTCAGGAAATTAATAGTTTTATTCATTTCTTTCAAGTGTTTTTGCCCCCTGCCAGGCTCTCTTTTAGCGATATACTCATTTCCTCCAGTTATTTGTTTACATTTTCCTGACTTTCTTTAAGGGATTTATTAATTTTCTTTTTAAGGACCTCTAGCATCTTCATATACTTAATTTTAAGGTATTTTTCTTTAGCTATGTTGGAATATTCAGTGCTGGTTGTGGTAAGATAGTCAGGCTTTGGTGGTGACATATTGCCCTGGCGCTATTTATTGTGCTGTTTTGTTGGTGTTTAGACGTCTGGGTTTAGAGTGATTATAAGTCTAGGTGCTGATTTCTGAGTTTGTCTTTGTTGAGTGAATGTTTTGTTTCTTGGTTTCTGTTTCCCCTCTGGATTTTCAGAGATTATGTTGGCTGTGTAGTGCCTGTTTTACTAGCTTATGTGACTGGTATGTTCACAGGGAATGCTTGCTGGGAGGCCAGGAGAAGAGGGAGCCAGCAGTGATTGTCTGTGGGATACACAGGAGGAGTGGAAAAGCAGAAAGGGAGGCTCCAGCTGTCTTGTTGGAGTGTTCTGAACAACTCTGAGGATTGTGTCTCTGGAAGAGAGAGTATGGGAGGTTGCTGTCAGCCTATTTGGTCTTCTGGTAGGTGTAACTCATGGTTGAGCAGGGAGTATTTGCCTGAGTTGGGGGGTGGGACACAGCAATTGGGGTGGAGGGCAGGGGCATGGTCTGTGAGATTCACAGGTGGCATGGATGGGGGAGGGAGGAGAGGCTGGTGTTCTGTTGCAGATCTAAGGACAACTCTGAGAATTGGGTCTTGGGGAACAGAGAGAAGAAGATCTGTGGGTGACCTGTCTGGTCCAGAATTTAGACATTTTTTTAAAATGAAAGAACAGTTGTAGAGAATATATAAATAAACATCTTTCTCTATTATGTGTTTTAAATTTCATTGGGTCAATTGGTTGCTCATGTTGACTTTTTAAATACAATTGCAACAATTCTGCAAAAACCGAATTTTCTGGACAATGTGCTGCTGAAACAGTTTTCATTGATATATGTAATCTTATATCCCACACTGACATTAGTATATGTGCTAATTGCATATGGTATTTAATTGCCTTTGTATTTTAGAACATAAGTGAAATTAAAAAAAATGATTAGCCATGCTCTTGATTTCTTTTTTGAATTTTGTTCTTCTTTTTAATCTCAAAGATAAACATCATAAAGGTAGCATGTCTCTGAGCTAGATGTCTCTGAGAGCTTGTTTGTCACTGCACAGTTTGGTGCATCTTCAGGCCGCAGTGTATAGAAGGATGAAAGTGGCACATATTTGAAAAGAGAAGCTATTTTCAGTCATGTATCTGTTACAATTCTCTGTTGTAGGCAGGAAAAAAAATGTGTTAAAGATTTGTTTTAACCAGAGGCATGTATTGAAAAGAACAGTTGTCAAAAGGACAACAGGACCATTCATGTGGTGGGAGGAATCAAAGATATCTGCCATCACTTTTCATAAAGTTACAGCGACATTTGGTTGGGTATACTGGTATGATGGAAAGGCCACGGAATTTGAGTTCATTTGTGCACAGCTCATTCTGCTGTCCATTTTATCACTGAGTTTTGACCAGTCAGTGTCTTTATTGCCCAGATTTCATCATTTATCAAATGATGTTAGCAATATCTATTCACTAGAATAATTCAGATGTATGTGCAACAGTTAGTTTGACTCTTACTAAAATTATGCATCATTCCTTTTTTTCCTGAAAATTAAACCTTAAGGTTCAATGTCCCCCTTCTCTCCCCCCTCTCTCTCTTTCTATATATATGCTGCACATATGTTCTGCTTGTTTTTTAACCAAATAAGAATCCCACAGTAGTTACTCCATCTTTGAAGCTTTAGGAAAATAGTGCTGGGAAGCCTGGGCAGTGCTGAAACATGGTCAAAAGAATGATGTATGGTTGGGCTGGAGAAATGGCTCAGTGGTTAAGAGCACAGACTGCCCTTCTGAAGGTCCTGAGTTCAAATCCCAGCAACCACATGGTGGCTCACAACTATCCCTAATGAGATCTGGTGCCCTCTTCTGGGGTGTATGAAAACATCTACAGTGCACTTACATATAATAAATAAAATAAATCTTTGGGCTGGAGCAAGTGGGGCCAGAGAGAGAAGAAATGAACAAAATGTAATTATTTAATAATTTCAAGAATGATGTATGGTGAACAATGTCTTGGGAGATCTGTAAAGGAGCCTCCAGGAAAAAAAGCAGAGGACCTTTACCTAAGGTGCATTTTGTTCCCTAGTTTGCTCTTCAATGTGCTCTCATGACTCCAGTGACAAACATCTACTTTCAGTTTATAAGACATGTTACTTTTGCTGAATGTCAGAACATAGCTATAGAATAAAATCTGGTCAATGTACCCTAAATCTGGATGGGGCTGTCTCCCTTGATTTTATGCTTTTAAGTTAGTCTGTCCTAAGGAAGTTCTGGAAAAGGCTGCTCTGTTAATATTTAGTGTGGCTTGCTGACACATTTATTTACATGTTTTTCTGATTGTGTTTTTCTGAACTGAGACAATCTTCCTTGGATCCATGCTTTCTTTGTTACATTTGTGTATAAAAATATACTGAAACTGAAGTAAGGCTGTGTGCAACAACAGCCTGCAGATAGCCCCATTCTTCCAGAGTCTCAGGTCTGCATAGGTTCGCTGAAAGCTGACAGGCAGTTCTTTGGCAACCAGTTCTTTGTTTTTGTACTTGTTGTGTTTTATTTAAATAATCTAACATTATTAGTGTGGATGTCATTCTTTAATATTAAGTTAAATATGTCACCTAAATCTATGTAACATTTTTATGCTCTTTTTATACCAAAATGTTAGCTTAGCAAAAAATATTTTTCCTTTAATCATTAACATCAATCACCATTGGAAACCAGTGAGGTAGTTTCCAAATTTCTCTTAAAGATCCTACAGAATCTTCCTACCCTTGCCTTTTCCCCTTCTCCTGTTGGTAAATACTGTTGCCATGGTTATTTGCTATGCATCAGTTGAGTGCTGCTTGGTTGAGTCACTTGTGAGGTAAATGGACTTCATTCAAACAGAAGCTTTAACCCAGGTTAGCATTTTTCCATCACTATCTGATCGGATCACTACAGCTTCACACCCCAGAGGTGTTCAACATCTTAACTGTCCTTAAAAAAGAAAGGACCCTTCTCTCCCCCTTACTTCCTTTACTTCTTCATCCTAAGACGAAACTGCTTTCACCCTCCAATTCATTCTAAACAGTACCTGTGTTAAGTGGAAACTTCTGGGTCTTTTGAAAAGTCAGTTGTGTCAGGTGGTGTTTTACTAAAGCAGACATATGAAGGAGTGCTTCGCTGAAGGGGATATGGGTGAAAGAATGTTTTGCTAAGGCAAGCACATGAAAGGATGTGTGATAAAGGATTCTTCACAAACATGCATTGGTTCACCTTACGTGCACTGTTGAGCTCCATTTGTTGTGACTCCATAGAGAGAAACACCAAAAAATCTTCGGCTGGTGTTCTGGTGGCTTCTTGCTGCTTCTGAGGACTCAGGTATACTGGTAGAGTGATGTCAGCTCATACAGACTCACATGCTGAGGTAAGACAAGTGCTGAGGTAAGACCCTGTGGAGGGCATGTGATGATTGGAGGGAGTAAAAGCAGGACTCACTGGGCAGTGACAGAGGCTTGGCTTGCTTGCACAGCTAGCTTTGCAACACTTCTTGGTCTCATGTCTTCCCTGATCTTCACTCCCGTGAGAGAGGCACAGCAAAGAACTTCTCCTGGCCTAATAGCTCCTGCTGACCCATGCCGCTTTGACTGAGGCCTGGCTGTGTCTGCTGGGTCATGCCTCTGTCAGTGATTCGCGTTTGCTATCCTAACACTACTGAACTGGACTGCTGGTATATTTGTGAAGTGTTTGCAAGTGGATCGAGCTATTGTGGCTCAACTGTGAACTGAACTACTGATTTCCTGAGAATGCAGATGGGATTTGCTCCAAAGAACAATTTCTAAACAGGTCCACTTCCTCTATAACCTAATAACCTTTCTCTCTCACTTCCTCTGATGGGTGGTGGGCTAGGAGGGAAGTTAAAACACTGAAGAACTCCTATTAAAGGTAGGTTTTGAAAAATTAAAGCTTACAATTGTGTCTGCTGGTGCTCAATAAACATTTGCTACTGTCAAGTGATGGAAAACTTTCCTAAGTACGCCTTCAAGAATCTATACTGGCTTTTGTTTCCTGACAACTAAAGGCAGGGCTGCCCAGCTACTGACTTAGGGAAGTGCAAGGCAGAGGGATTCTGAAACAGTCCTTATAACATTTTCTTTTATGTCCTCCAAATAATTAGATGCAACTCCCATTCATTCCCCCCAACCCTGGCTCCAGAGCTGACAAATACAGAGGAGCAACTAGCATCTCATTATGTTGATTAGATATCTTTATCTTTCTATATGTATAATTTATATATATATTATATATTTTGCCTTTGCATGCAATAACTTTGCTCTCATTATATTAACTTATAAATATAGTCAGTCTATGCTTATTTTAATATTGAGATTGAAGATGTATGTGCAACATAGTTAGTCCTGGGTTCATAGTGAAATTATATACCATCCACCTCTTCTGAAAATTCCCTGGGAAAATGTAGGGAATGCTTCAAATGTATCAGATAATTCTTTGTTGAAGAAATATTTATGTCACCTATCAGTACAAGAAATCTGTGTTAGAATGGATAATTTAAGCATTTTATTAAAATAATTTAACAAAACAGATTAATTAGCAACAAATTATCAGAAATTTTTAACAAAAAATTAAATGTACAGGTGGTGGTGGCGCATGTCTTTAATCCTAGCACTTGGGAGGCAGAGACAGGTGGATTTCTGAGTTCGAGGCCAGCCTGGTCTACAAAGTTGAGTTCCAGGACAGCTAGGGCTATACAGAGAAACCCTGTCTTCAAAAAACAAAAAGCAAGACAAAACAAAAAAAATAAAAAAAATTAAATGTTAGAATGTTAAAACTTGTGACTTTCATTACACTGGAAGTAAATGGCAGATCTCCCTGATATCAAGAAGAAGTTTTCTTCTTATTTTGCTAAGTTAAAGAATTCCTAAAACATTGATTTACATAAGCACTTTAATATACCACCAGCTTATAGATATGTGACTAGAAGGGCATTCCAGATAGAACAAGCAGGGCATGATTATTGCAACTTCTTAATAGTGTTGCAATAGAAGAAGCAGCAACCTTGAGGTAGCATCTAGGAGGGCCTCACTCCTGTTGATATCAACTCTGCTGTAACTGAGATTTTCTTCAGCATCTGTGTTTACATTTCAGGAGTGCCTATATACTTTGTGGGGTCCCTTGTTCAAAATAAGGCTTTCAATGCAGCAATTGCAGAACATTAACCAAGTACAGGGTTATAGTGCCCATGAAATGGCCCAGCTAATAGAAGAAACAGATCAGCTATGCATGGATTTCCCACTTGCTTTTAAAGACCCTTTTATAGGTCACATAAATTACAGTTCTAAGTCTGCTAATGTACCTATAAAAGCTGCTAAAACGTATGCAGCTAGTTCACTTTAGAAGCACACAGGCCCAGTTTCCAAGTGTGTTCTTATTCTTACATACTTTAGGAGAAAATTGAGGAACAGATGGGGCTATGGTTTTTGCTTTTCTCCATCATGAAATATTTTTTGGTATGTAAAATCAACAACACACTGAATGAATTACATGCATATATCCTAGATACACAGGTTTCAAATAAAATCATATCATTTTCTTGTATATTCCTTGATTGTACTTCCCATTCTTAACCACATCAGAAGGTGTACTATTATAAATTTAGTATTTTGATATTCATATATGTTTTGGCTGTACTTATATATGTTCCTAGAATAGCCAGTCTTATTTATTCCTGCAATAAATATTAATATGTATTAAATACCCACCGCATATCCATAGTGCTCTGCACTCAGGAAGTGCAGCAAGACTCAACAGTTATTAGTATCAACAGAGATAATAAAACCACTCAAGTTTTATACATTTATTTTTAGTTTGCTTTTGTGGTACACAGACAAGAATATACTATAAATAGAGAAATGTGTCATGTTTTTGGATATGAAGTCTTATCACCAATATGTCAATTTTCTCGAAGTTTATTTATAAATTTAATGAGGTTTAAGAGAAAAATGCCATTTTCCCTCCTCCGTCCTGGAACCAGTATGATGGCTTTAAAAAGCATCTAAATTAGAAATAATGGTTGCAAAAACATGATAATTGAAATCCTGAGAGAGGATGAGCTTTAGTGTATGTTTAAACAGATCATAGAACCCCAGTAATTAAAATTAAACTATGGACAGATCCATTGATCAATGGAAGCACACACATTTAAATTTACTCTCTGTTACAAGTGGCATGCAGATTTCCCTACTGTACTCTACCATTGGTTCTTTGTCATACAGCTCGATCATAATGAAAGATTTCCCTTGAACTTTTTGCGGGTACACCATCTTGAGTTGCACAGTGGCTGGACTCATTTATGTTCCTACCCATAACTGATCTCATGTCTCAGTTAATTTCAGCACTGGCTATTCATCACTACTTAACTGTAATTAGCCATTCTGATAGATCTGTATGACATCTTATTGCGCTTTGATTTGCAGCTCACTAGTGGCTAACGACGTTGGAAATCTGTCATCTCTAACTCCTCTTCAGTGAAGTGTCTTCAGGATTTTTGAAGACTTTTACTTTTCTTTCTCCTTCTTTCCTTTTTCCTTTTATTGTTTGAAGGATATTTATGCATTATAGACACCAGTGCTTTGACAGATACTTGATTTATAAACATTTTCTTCAGTTTCTACCTTGTCTTTTTATTCTTTTAAAAGAATTTTGGAAAGTAAAAGTTTGCACTTTTGTGTATCAGCTACTTTTGTGGATATTACTTTTGATAGTAATATCCACAATTGATAATTTTTAATCTTACCATACAGAATGATATCTTTTTTTTTTTAAAAAAAATGTTTCCATTTTGCATTTCACATTTAAATATGAGATTTCAAGAAAACTTTAAAATAAGGTGTGAACCTCATGCTTTTTTGTCTGGCTTAATCTATGAATGTCCAGTTGTACCATTATTGAGAAAGCAGCCCTTCCTCCATTGAGTTACTCCTGTTCCTTTGTCATACATAATTTGGGTGTATTTGTGTGGTTCTATTTCTGCATCCTCTGTTCTGTGTCATTGATCTTGGGTTCTGTTCATCTGTCAGTACCATGATATTTCAGTTATTGCAGCTATCCTGTAAGCTGTACCTTAGAGTAAGGTGGTTCTCTCTACATTAGTCTTTTCTTTTTCAAAACTGTTGAAACCAGTGTAGGGTCTGTGAGCTTCTGTAATAAATTTTAGAATAGGTTTAACTATATCTGAACTAAACCTTTGCCAGACAGTCTAACATTTACAATGTAATATGCTATTATCTTATTGTTAGTCCTATTTTATACTATTAGATAAAAGAATAAATAATTGTTAATATTGCATATGATAAAGAAACAATCCAATTTAAGATAGAGATGTAGGACAAGAAGATAAAATATTATAATATTCAAATTGCAGAGCAAATGTGAAGACAAAGTTATAAATTTTAAATATATAGAGCTGTACCCTGAAGTTACCTAAAAAAAAATTAACCCCATGGTAATTGTCCATGGTGCCAGGGTTGTGTCTTCTAACACTTTTTCCTCCCTTGGAGAAATGGCTGACTTGAAATGTGGGTCAAGGAAAGTACAAGGTGGTAAAGAGATGTCTAATTATGCTTGAAATCAAGGAGGCTTCAAAGATTAATGGAGTCAAGTTTTAAAAATATAAGCCTAGAAGAACCAGTTCAAAGAAGTTCCAAATGGCAAACTTTTGACAACATGGGTAAAAATAATTATTATAATTGTTTGAAATTATAGGGAGACAGAGAGACAGAGACACAGAGATAGAGACTGAGACTAACTTTTTCTTTTAAAAATGGAAATAAAAATAGAGAATCTAACATTTTTTATTATTGCGTAGCATTTCACTACATTAAAAATAATAGTTTTACCATATGTACAGGCAGGTTATCAATAGTGTTAAAACCATTGTTTGAATGGTCGATGGGTGAATGACCATGGTGTTTGTGACAGGCAGAATAAGGTCTTCTCCCATCCTGGTTCTTAAAGCTTGTGAGCTGTTACCTTTCATGGTAATTAGACCTTTTCAGATATGTTTAAGTAAGGGACTTATAAGAAGGCTATGGGTCATAGAGAGGTTAATATCTTTGACATGAGAAGGCAAGGTCAGAGTCATGGAGATTCATGAGCCTAGGAAGTCTAGTTGCCTCTAGAAGCTGGGAAAAATGTGTGATGATTTTCTGGAGCCTTAGCTCTTCTGATCAGTTTTAGACTTCTGACACTTAGAGCTACAAGATAATAAATTTATGTGGTTATAAGTCACAAAATTCATGATATTTTGTTATGATCACGATAGAAAATTAATATACCTTTACAGTTATAGCGGTTAGCTCACTTTTTAAACATATTTTGATCTGTGGAGTCCTTGACGTCAGAGGTATCTATCACCTGTTGACTTTCAAAGGGATATTGGAAGCATGTGAGAGTTTGAGCTCCACTGATTTTGATGCATCTTTAAATTATTTTATATTTTATATTAACAGTTAATAGGATATATACAGCAGAATCTAATATATTAAAATAATTTTAGTCTTTGAGGATTTTACACATGTATTTAATATTTTCACATTTACCTAAACTCTTAATGTCCTTTAAAAAAAATTCATTGAGTCCAATTAGTGCTGTATAAATATATATGGGTGTGCAACATCCACTGTAGCATAGTCAATTTATGAGGTCACATCCATACCTCCCCGCCAAAAAACAAACAAAACAAAACAAAACAAAACAAAAAACCCAAACCGACTCTCCCTTCCCTAGAAGCCAGCTAGCTGCTCAGTTGCTCAGTTACTTCTCAGCTAGGGGGTCAGGGTCTTCTGTATCCCTTCTCCATCTGTGCTGGCATAGTGTCAGACTTGATCTTTTGTAGGCAAATCAGAAAGAGCTGTGCAGATCGCTGGAAGACATCAATCTCACACATATGTCAATCTTGTGAGCCACAATAATGACTAGTCAGGCAAGATGTAGCCATGGGTGCAATGGTGTCATGAGTGCTATTGGAGTAAGAATCCTTGGATTTGAGGCCTTCTCCATATGAGGCATTTATGCCTGGTACTATAATTCTGGCCGGGAACCTGTATCTGGGGAATTCATAGGCCCAAGTGATGAATTTACTACTATTATTTTGGTAAATGGATGTAGTATCAAACTACCTTCTAAATATGTGTGTCTTTACTCATAGATACATCTCTCATTTCTTATCAGAGAAGCTTATTTGTACAGGAGTGGATTTTTATTATATGTAAGTACACTGTAGCTATCTTCAGATATCCCAGAAGAGGACATCAGGTCTCATTATGGATAGCTGTGAGCCACCATGTGGCTGCTGGGATTTGAACTCACGACCTTTCAGTAGAGCAGTTGGTGCTCTTAACCACTGAGTCATCTCTCCAGCCCAGGAGTGGCTTTTAATAGAGTCTACCAATCAATGTGCTGAGAGTAAGTATCTGTGAAATAATCAGCTATAAATGATATATCCATATCCTGTCATCTCTGCTTGCTCATGGAATATTGGAGAAGATGGGCTAGATAAATTCTAAGAGCCAGAGGTAGGACTAAAGCAAAATGATATCTTCTGAATATAAAAGGACTATTGTACTCATAAACATAACAGATGCTGAAATCTAATATATTTAATGTGCAATTTATTATGGCTAGAGAGATGAAGCATTCTTTTTGTATTTGAGTTCTCTGCCATGTACTAACTGCTAATACATTTTACTTACATTACTATTCCTTTACCTCTTGAAATTGTCTTGTAGGTTGTATTTTTGTATTCCAAAATAAATACATACATAGCAAACACCTCTTCTTTATTCTAAATCATAGCTACTTATTGAATATTTTATGGAACATATTGTGAACAGACTAAGAAATAAATATTTTCTTTTATGTTTCAGTTCTGCATTGGTAAAACAGAGCAGATAATGACATCTTCCTGGTGATATTGTGGTGATTCAATGAAATATTTCTTGTAAACCATTTAGCACATAATGGCTAAATTTTGCTTCAAAACTCAATTATTATTTGGTGTTACTATTGTATGTTATAGTTTGCAAAGAGTTGTTGAATGGAAGAAAAAGATTTTATATGTGGGTCACAAGAATGAAAAGACTGTACCAATATGCAATCATAACTATTATATGTCAGTCTCCAGATATCTCTAGAGCTATATCTGGGCTTGGTGCTCAGCTCCATAGCTTTTCAGCTCAACTATTTATTGGTACAGGATATGATACAGTTTTATAGATGGCAGAGGAAGTTTCACTTCGATCCTTTTTTTTTCCTTCTCACTATAGAACCAGGGATTTCCATTCTTTTGCTTTTCTATACAGATTTTCAAATCAGAACTTCTCATACCTGTGGAAGGAAAAAGCCATGGCTTGTATGCCAAAGGTGAGAAGCTGTTCAGTTGTACCAATAAGAAACAAAGGAGGCTCCACCTGCAACTTAAGTTACAGTTTCTGCAGAAATAATCAACGCTGAAGACAAGTTGGAAGAAAGTCCTTTGAACCTTTCTGAAATTGCCAGCTTAGATTTTTGCTTATGATTGTTAATCCAGATATAATTAGACACACACTGAAGAGCAGGCACCTAACTGTCACTCTACTAAAAAGAATTATAAAAGTGATGTTTGACTATGTGAAGCAAATGATCTATTCAGGCAAACTGATTTATATTTTCATAATGTTAAATCATTCAAAGCTGTAGAAAAGATGTTATTTTAGGGTAATAGAATCTAATTTTTTATGAATAAAAACTATATTATTATGACCCTAAAATGAGGAGTGCAGATTCAAGTCTCAATGGTGAATTTGATAATTCCAAATCCCTAGGGGGGAATTATGACTCATACTTTTTATGCATATAATTTAAAGGGTTAGAACATTAGGTAGATCTTAGAAACATAATTAATATGAAAGATTATACCCTGTCAGCTTCTGGGTGATCATTTTTACTTAATTTACTTTTGTGACACTTTATGGAGAATATTAAGTGTGTTCAACTTTCCAAAAATTTCTCTTACCGTGTTATAGAAGACGAGTTGTCATTCAATGAAAACCAAGCTGTAATTTCTTATACAATTTTAGATTTCTTTATCAATGGCTACTTTAGGATGATTTGGTTAAGAGGTTTTGTTTCTTAACAGCTTTGTTAGGGTATAATCTGGCTACTAAGTATGCATACAGTATATAAACAAAGGATTGTTCACACCTACTTAGTATGCCATTGGCAGTATTAGCAAGATCGTGTACATTTTATGGTTGTTTTAACATCCATACAATTACTTTTGTTGCTACTTCATAACTGTAATAATTTTATTCTTATGAATCATAATGTAAGTATCTGACACGCAGGATATCTGCATCTCCTGTTAAATGGTTATTTGCTCCCCAATGGGGTGTCGACCCGCTGGTTGAGAACCACTGCTCTAGTGTGTCTTACATGTAGGTTATGTTTGCATGTAGCAGGATCTTTCTGTTGTTTTCTCAGGGGAAACAGTGAGGTTATTTTGCCATATTTTGTTTACATGAAATATGAGTTTGCTTTCATTTTAGGCTACTTATTTATAAGGATAACATTTAAAAATTAAGATATAGCTCACAGCATGTAAAATGCTCCTTCCCATTATATATTTATATATCTAAATGTTTAAATAGATAATAAAACCTTCTCAGTAAATATCATGTGGCTCTACCCCTGGGCAAAGAATTACAGGCAACTAAGAAAAGCAGAGAGTACAAGAAATACTACTGTCTAGCCATGAGCCCCATACTTGGCTATCCAGTATCAAATAGGCATCTCTAAATCACATGCATACAAGTGATTTATTTTGTTGTTTTTAATTATGTGTCTCTGTGTGCTTGTGTGTATGTGAATGCAGATGCCAGCTAAGGGGAGAGGTGTTGGATCGCCTCAGAGCAGGAGTTATAGGTATATGCATGTTCCCTGATGTGGGTTCTAGGACTCAGTCCAGAGTTGTCTGGGAGAGCAGTACATGATCTTAACCCTGAGCCATCTCTCCAACTCCTTAAACCTATTTTTGCAACTCATCTATGAAACATTCAGTTTTCTTAACCTTTGATTTCTGATTCCACAGTACTACCAGATCACTGAATAAATGTAGAGACTGAGACTCATTTTCACATATGCATATATACATACACACACACACACTCTCTCACACACACACTCACACACATACACACACACATATGGTTTTATATATATGCATATATATGCAATTGCTCCAAAACCATATATTT
>JADRCC010571536.1:0-20385 GCA_019843855.1 Hylomyscus alleni
CCCCCCACCCTGCCCTTTTTCCTTCTACACCATTTTACTCTATTTAAGAAGTCGACTTGTGGAATGGTGGATGCTGAGAGGTCCAAGGTCCACAGCAATCTGAAAAACCGAGGGAGTTGATGACACGACTGTAGCCTGTGGTGCTTAGCCTTAATTAACTACGTGACTAGATTTGGAATCACGGAGGAGAGACACTGAAGGACATTTCCAGAGAGGTGTAACTGAGGTAGAAAGATCCATCCCAGATATTGGCAGCACCATCCTGTAGGCTGGTCCATGCTGAATAAAAAGAGACAAAGAAGAAAGCATGAACATTCACATTCATCTCTGCTCCCTGACTACACATGCATTGTGACTGGTTTCCTCATGCTCTGGTTATCATGACCTTCTTGCCATATCCTTTATCCTCAGAACTTTTTCCTCAGAACCCATGTAAATTTGGGCACTACAGTGTGTGTCTGTAATATCAGTTTTGGGGAGGGGGTCTCTAGAACTCACTGGTTAGCCAGTTTCACTAGCTGGTGAGCTCCAGGTCCAGGGCAATCAGAAAAGACACCTAATGTCAACCTGTGGCCCCCACATACATGCACTCTGTACATCTACAGGAATATACACCCCAAAGAGAGATTTAACATGTAAATTAGTCCTACATTTAATTGAACTCGTTTCTTAATTTTCTTTCTTTTTTTTCTTTGTTCACACTTTTTTTTTGTATTCCCAGGTGGAACAGTCTCTGGATTGTCCTTTCTTTACTCTCTGCTCTATAGTTAGTCTCTACAACTCCTTCCATGGGTATTTTGTTCCCCCTTTTAAGAAGGAATGAAGTATCTACACTTTGGTCTTCCTTCTTCTTGAGGTTCTTATGGTTTTTGGATTGTACTTTGTGTATTCCGATCTTCTAAGCTAATATCCACTTATCAGAGAGTGCATACCATGTGTGTTCTTTTGTGATTGGGTTACCTCACTCAGGATGATATTCTCCAGGTCCATCCATTTCCCTAAGAATTTCATAAATTCATTGTTTTTAATAGCTGAGTAGTACTCCATTGTGTAGATGTACATTTTCTGTATCCATTCCTCTGTTGAGGGACATCTGGGTTGTTTCCAGTTTCTGGCTATTATAAATAAGGCTGCTATGAACATAGTGGAGCATATGTCCTTATTACATGTTGGAGCATCTTCTGGGTATATGCCCAGGCGTGGTATAACTAGGTCCTCTGGTAGTACTATGTCCAATTTCCAGAGGAACTGCCAAACTTATTTCTAGAGTGGTTATACCAGCTTGCAATCCCACCAGCAATGAAGGAGTGTTCCTCTTTCTCCACAACCTCTCCAGCATCTGCTGTCACCTAAGTGTTTTATCCTAGCCATTCTGACTGGTGTGAGGTGGAATCTCAGGGTTGTTTTGATTTGTATTTCCCTGATGACTAAAGACGTTGAACATTCCTTTAGGTGCTTCTCAGTCATTTGGTATTTGACAGCTGAGAATTCTTTTTTTAGCTCTGTACCCCATTTTTTAATAGGGTTATTTGGTTCTCTGGAGTCTAAATTCTTGAGTTCTTTGTATATATTGGATATTATCCCTCTATCAGATAAAGGATTGGTAAAAATCTTTTCCTAATTTGTTGGTTGCCATTTTGTCCTATTGACATTGTCTTTAGCCTTACAGAAGCTTTGCAACTTTATGAGGTCTCATTTGTCAATTCTTAATCTTAGGGCATAAGCTATTGGCGTTCTCTTCAGGAAATTTTCCCCTATGCCCATGTGCTCTAGGCTTTTCCCCACTTTCCTTTCTATTAGTTTCAGTGTATCTGGTTTTATGTGGAGGTCCCTGATCCACTTGGACTTGAGCTTTGTACAAGGAGAAAGGAAAAGATCGATTTGCATTCTTCTACATGCTAACCACCAGTTGAGCTGAGGGCTAATATCCAATATATACAAAGAACTCAAGAAATTTTTTTTGTTTGTTTTTTGTTTTCAGAACAAATTCATTCTTATTTTTAAAATAGCAGGAACTTTGAAAGCCTGAAAGTTTAGCTGTATAGAATAAAATGCAGTAAAAATATCTGAAAACTATATTCAGCTTTGGAGAAACGTGTCTTCCAGGACCAGATTAACTCCTTTGTCTAAAGAGCAGGACAGGTAGGCTGACCCTCAGCACAGAGATTTGGTTTCTGCTTCTTTATTTTCTGTCCTAACTGCTCTAGTTTTAAACTAACCTCTAAGTTCCTACCCTGGGATCACCTGTAAACTAGCACACTGAAAAGTCAGTGAAGACAAAGTTGGCAAATCTGAAGGCAAAGCAAAATAAGTGAGTGAATTTAGATCCCAAGAGCACACAGCACTGTACAACTGGAAAATAACCAGTCACACTAGGGACTCATTGAAAACAAATAAATAAGAAGGTAATTAAAAGCGAAGTATAGATCAAAATCTCAAGTGCAGCCACTTGCCATGCTCCAGAACTATTAAAAGAAAAGTCCCTCTATTTCGGAGCAAGCCACAAGAAGGCACCAAGATCCTCCCCTCCCGTCCCCACTAAGTAACACTAAGGCCTATCCTTTCAACATGGTTTTAACCCGAGTTAACATGTCAAACACCGGAGGATGGTCTAGCTCCTTCTGCATTAGCAAGGTACTGCCTATTCTCTGCTTCTCCCATATCTTCTTGGTCTGGCTTACCAAACAAGCCTCTAGCTGTGTGACACGAAGTATATATTCTCATGTCACTAGCTCTGTGCATTAAGATTTAAGCACAAACCCATTTCCCAACCTGATGTTCCAGTCCTAACCTGGATAGCTGGTCTTACTTTCTCACTGCTTCCTTCTCCCTTCCAATCTCTGCCTGTGAGGAACACTTGAAAGCACCAAAAGCTGGCAGTCCAGGTTGGATAGCAGTGCAGTGAAACCTTGGTATAGGAGCTTTCTTTCCTGGCTTTTGTACTAGGATATGAAAGTGACCCAGCAGTGATTCCTCATCCCTAACCTTATCAGAAATACCCCTAGGTCTACACCTAGAGTAGTCCTTTTCTACCTCAAACTTTCTCTAAAACACTTGCAGTGATGAGCCATCTGATTTGTTCTTGACACAAGACAAAACAGACAAACAAACAAACAAAAAAACCCTAAGAAAAACAAAAAGTAGAAAGCATCACAAAGTGATCCCCACATAATCCACAACACCACTTCTCTATGTGTACAATAGAACATCAGGGACAGCTGAGCCATAGCACACACCCTCCTCAGAATGTCCTGCTTGCTTCCCACTCAGACACTGCTCAGTTACACCTCAGTTGGCAATGCTTAAAAGGAAACTAGAGAGAGTAAGGAGGAGGCAGAAGCCAACACCATCCTCCTAGCACCCTCCCCTAGGAAACAGTACATGGTTCTGCACACACTGACATACAGGCCTAGAAGGGCTCTAACAAAACTGACAACGGAGACTGTGAGATCAGCATTGAGTAGCACACAAAAGTCAAAATATGTTATTACAATTCTACATGGAACTCCAGTTGAAACCACCTCCCCGCAGAATGACCTATGAGAGCTCATATTCATTTGTCTTGGGTACTTCTGAGACATGACTTTCAGATTCAGGTTTAGCTCCTCCTTCACTCCCCATCTGGGTTTCAGACCCTGGCTCTGTCTGCCCCAGCTCCTCGCTACTCTCTGGTGCCACCTGGTGGTTATTTTTCCCTTCGGGGGATCACGTTGATTCAACTTGCTTTCAGGTCCAATTTTGTTTCTTTGCCATTTCCCAGCTTTGGGTGAGGCTGTGAGGCTTTTGCACTCTTCACTACTTCTTGGAGGTTGTATTTTCTGAACAGCACATAATCTTTCACAACACTCAGGCAACACACAGCTTTGATGATTTCTACTACCATTGTGTATTCTGGATTAGTGAGATTCACTTTGTTTTCTGAATCGAAGCTGCCCACTATTCCTGCCAACTCTTTAATAACTTCTTCTCTATTCATATTGCTATTATCTCGAGGTTTGTATACAATCTGAAATGTCCCTTTGTTTGGGGCTTTAAGCCAGGGTTCCAGAAATGTTTCTACATATTTTTTCATATCTTCTAAAGAAGCTTTACGTGTGCCTGATATGGGCAACATTCACGGAATAACCTGTGTCTTCTTTTTCTCGGTTTTGTACATATCCTGGAGACTGTGGTACACTAATTTCTCAGGTTCTATCCCAAGTGTCCTAATAAAGACTATATTATTTGCTCCGCTCTCCACTGACTGGAATCTTCTCAGCCTCTTCTCTGTAGAAGCCTTAACGTCACCAACTTCTTTTTTCAAGGCAGCCTCTGCATCATCGTCTTCTCCCTCACTTCCAGAGGGCTGCTGGTCCTTGTCTATAAACTTTTCCTGCCATACATGTTGCTGTACTAGTTGAGCAGGCTGTAGGCCTCCTCAACTTGTGCTCGTTCATGTTGCAGGTGATGAGGATGCCCTGCAGGCGGGGGGCCCCAGCAGCCACGGGCCTACATCTGGCAGGAACTGGGATTTGCCTTTGCACTTTCTGCCGACTGGCTGAGGTGACTGCTGCGTGGTGGTTGTCATGCTACCTACGATCCACATTCCCTGGTGTCTTTCAGTTTTTTAATTTTCACACAGAAAAACATGTGTCTGAACTTTTAAGACTTAGGAAGTTTCTTTCTCAAGTTTTATGAATGACTGCATGGGCCAGAAAGGGTCCACAGAAGACCTGGCAGATTGATCACTGTGGAAAGAAATATCATAACACCCTTTGTTATGCTGGTGATTCTGTGGTGAGTGTAAACCATGTCTTGATTGGTCATAGGGTGGAGGAGGCAGGGTTTGCTGGTCCTATCCAGTTGGTCCTGGTGCCTCACCTTCATTGGGTACCCTGTATTTCCTGATTCCACACTGGCTCCTCCTGGTTATGTTCTTGGAAATGAGGCTCTTCTGAGGAGAAGCCAAACATGTCCTTTTTAATACAGGGAGGGCTTCTGGGGCTGTCCTCTGGGGACATCCAGTTTAAAGACATTACTTTGAGGACCAAGACAGAAGTGGAAGGTCTCACCATGAATTAGATATGAAGGGTAGAGATTTCATAGTGTGTACACTCAGCTGAGCTGCTGGGACAGGGTGTATGCGGACCTTCAGAAACACTCTCAACCCACAATGTGAGAAGTCACAGAGGACAGGGGGTGTAGGCTCACACAGCCTAGGCACCTACGCTGTGCCAGTGTGCTTTGAGCCCCATCCTTTCTGGAGAGCTTGGCAGCCTTCTGGGTTCCCTTCAGGGAAACCGTACAAGAAACCAACAGGAAGATAATGGCCAGCAGGACACCCACTGTAACGCCTAGTACAGTGTTGGCAGTGGAGCTTTCTGCACACACTAAGGAGAAAGCACGAGCCATCAATAGTGTGAATCTTACCCAAAAGTCTATAGTCTCTGTATGTTACCCAGTCTTCTAGACGGCCCTATTCCAGAGACTTGCTGTCTGCCCCACAACACAGGTGGCAAGAAAACATAGCCTCAGCTCCCATCAGAATCAAGGCCAGTCCCTTTCGACAGAGGAGATATTTCCTTCCTTTTTCCTTGTTTTCTTGTGTCTTGAGCTGACAGGCCTTTTCTGCCAGCCTCGGAGATTTCTCTCCCGTTTTCTCCAGGGGATCGCGGATCCTGAAACAAAGTTGATGACTCTATACTGACACATGGAAGTCCCTGCCTTCTCTGAGTTGGCCCCGCCCTGAAGGTGCTAATTCATCATTTTGTGACTCTTCATTACCACCGCTGTTCCAGCACTTCGAGGGTTAACAACCTGGTACCCACCTACTAATTTGCATCTGAACTGAGACCTGTTCCCCAGGCAACCAACTCTGGAGCTAGCAGATTTGAAGCAGATTTGCATCTCAACAGAGGCCTGCTCCCAGCTTCTGGGTTCAGTGCCTGCAAGTTTGCAAAGACTGTGCATTGTTGAGATATCATGGCAGAACCCAGACTATGCAGGTGATAGAGGCATATCATGACACTGTTCCGTGGAGGGGTAATGGTGCATTGGAAACCTGGTTCTGGGCGTTAACTCATCCACATAGAAGTGCATGCCTAGTGCGAATTGGCTGTGCTTGTTAAAAGCACGCTTTGCTTAGCTCGCTTCTGCTAGCTACCACATGTTGCCCCATTGCTGGATAATGGAAGCCCGGAGTCTATCAGGTGTTCTGTTCACGCACCGTGATTATTCCCGCGAGAAATTTGTGTCAAACTATATGACCTCGAACCTTGCTTTTAATATTAATATTTAAGGGTGAGATGTGGATTCCTCCCCCTTTTTCTGCCTAATTTCCACCTGACAGGTTATACGTGACTGAAAGCTCCTTGCATGGGTCTTCTGCTAGAAGTCCCACCTCCACGGACTCTAAAGACTTGCTTATTGGACCTGGTTGCTGACTCGTGGGAGGAGCTTGTGCTACATGCTTGGGTCCTTTGTCTGGGGAAGTCATTCATTCATTCTCTATTCATTAAAGGATGCGAGTAGCTGTAGATGGATTTCTCCTGGCCAATGTTTTCCCATATCCTTTGGGATCAGGTATTGAGATGAGGTATTGGGATTAGATATTAGTAATTAAATATTATGGATTTTATTATGGATAGCCATATAAATTATTCCTTTACCCAGAGGATCCACACTTTTATTATTTGTGTAGGTGCGGGCACCTACAAGTCCCTGTGGCCTTCAATACACTCTTGTGGTTATTAGCACAAAGAGGAGCATGCATGCATTCATATTGCAATGTGTTTTGTGTAGCACCTATGTTAAGGTACTTTGCTTCCAGCTATAGCGCATTGTACAGTTTTCTCTGAAATTTGTATGTGAAAATTCAGTAAACTAATGACATACAGTGTTGAAGAATGAATAAAATAACATATGAATAAGATCTTATCAAATTTAGAACCTGACATGTTCTGTGTGTAACAATCTTGTTTTATTCTTAAAAACACAGTTATATATATATAAAAAAGTCATACCATAGCCTAATATGTAATAACAGTATATGTGAACACTAAAGAAATCCTCTTAGTGTTCTTAGCACAAAGTTGAACAAGCATGCATTGAGGGTATACTCTGTTTTGTGTAGCATCTATGTTAAAGTATTGTTCTTCCAGCTGTAACGAATTGGACACTTTTCTATGCAATGTGCATGTGAAAATAGAGTAAAGTAGCCAGGCAGCAGTGGCTCATGCCTTTAATTCCAGCACTTGGGAGGCAGACGCAGGCAGATTTCTGAGTTCAAGGCCAGCCTGGTCTACAGAGTGAGTTCCAGGACAGCCAGGGCTGCACAGAGAAACCCTGTCTAGAAAAAAAAACAAAAACAAAAACAAAAAAACAAAACAAAAACAACAACAAAACAAAAAACAGTAAAGTAATGACCTACAGTTTTGTAGACTAAAGAAAATATCACAAATAAGATTTGACTTATCCCACCAGCAATGTATGAGTGTTCCTCTTTCTTTACAACCTCACCAGCGTCTGCTGTCATCTTAACATTTGATCTTAGTCATTCTGACTGGTGTAAGGTGGAATCTCAGAGTTATTTTGATTTTCATTTCCCTGATGACTAAGGATGTTGAACATTTCTTTAGGCACTTCTCAGTCATTCAGTATTCCTCAGTTGAGAATTCTTTGTTTAGCTCTGTACCCCATTTTTTAATAGGGATATTTTGTTCTCTGGAGTCTAACTTTTTGAGATCTTTGTATATATTAGATATTAGCCCTCTATCAGATATAGGATTGGTAAAGATCTTTTCCCAATTTGTTGATTGCCATTTTGTCCTATTGACAGTGTCCTTTACTTTACAGAAGCTTTGGAATCTTATGAGGTCCCATTTGATAATTCTTGATCTTAGACAATAAGCTATTGGTATTCTGTTCAGGAAAATTTCCCCTATGCCCATGTGCTCGGGGCTCTTCCCCACTTTCCTTTCTATTAGTTTCAGTGTATCTAGTTTTATGTGGAGGTCTTTGATCCACTTGGACTTGAGCTTTGTACAAGGAAATAAAAATGGATCAATTTGCATTTTTCTGCATGCTAGCTGCTATTGGAGTCAGCACCATTTGTTGAAAATGCTGTCTTTTCGAACTACAATATGGACTGATCAATGCCCTCAGAGCTCCCAGGGACTCAACCACCAACCAAGGACTATACATGGTGGGTCTGATTGTTCTGGCAGCATGTGTATAGTAGAGGATTGCAAAGTCAGTCATCAATGGGAGGAGAGGCCCTTGGCCCTGTGAAGGTTCTGTGCCCCAGTGTAGGGGAATGACAGGGCTGATAAGTGGGAGAGGGTGGGGTGGCAGGCATGGGGAGGGGAGAGGCAACAGGGGTTTGTTCTTGTTTTTGTTTGTTCATTTGTTTGTGTTTTGGAGGTGAAACTGGGAAAGAAGAAATCATATGACATGTAAATAAAGAAAATATCAAAAAAGAGAGAGAGAGAGAGAGAGAGAGAGAGAGAGAGAGAGAGAGAAAATGCTGTCTTTTTCCTTTGGCAAAGATCAAGTGACCATAGGTGTGTGGGTTCATTTCTGGGTCTTCAATTCTATTCCATTGATTTACCTGCCTGTCACTATACCATGCAGTTTTTAGTCACAATTGCTCTGTAGTATTGCTTGAGGTCAGGGATGGTGATTCCACGAGAAGTTCTTTTATTGTTGAGAATAGTTTTCACTCTCCTAGGTTTCTTGTTATTCCAGATGAATTTGCAACTTGCTTTTTCTAACTCTGTGAAGAACTGAGTTGGGATTTTGATGGGGATTACATTGAATGTGTAGATTGCTTTTGGCAAGATGCCCATTTTTATTATATTAATCCTGCCTATCCATCAACATGGGAAATCTTTCCATCTTCTTTGATTTCTTTCTTAAGAGACTTGAGGTTCAGATCTTTCACTTTTTTTTTTTTTTTGAGACAAGATTTCTCTGTATAGCCCTGGATGTTCTGGAACTCACTGTGTAGACCAGTCTGGCTTGGAACTAGGAAATCTGCCTGTCTCTGCCTCCCAAGTGCTGTGATTAAAGGCATGTGCCACCACTGCCTGGCGACCTTTCACTTTCTTGGTTAGAGTCACATCAAGGTATTTTATATTATTTGTGACTATTGTAAAGGATGTTGTTTCCCTAATTTTTTTCTCAGCCTGTTTATCCTTGGATAGAGGAAGGCCACTGATTTGTTTGAGTTAATTTTATATCCACTTACTATGCTGAGTTGTTTATCAGGTTTAGGAATTCTCTGGTGGAATTTTTGGAGTCACTTAATATATTATCATATCATCTGCAAATAGTGATAATTTGACTTCTTCTTTTCCAATTTCTATCCCTTTAAAATCTCCTTTTGTTGTCTAATTGCTCTGGTTAGGACTTCAAGTACAATATTGAATAGGTAGGGAGAGAGTGGCCAGCCTTTTCTAGTCCCTGATTTTAGTAGAATTACTTCAAGTTTCTCTCCATTTAGTTTGATGTTGGTACTGGTTTGTTGTATATTGCTTTTACTATGTTTAGGTATGGGCCTTGAATTCCTAATCTTTCCAAGACTTTTGTCATGAAGGGATATTGGATTTTGTCAAATGCTTTCTCAGCATCTAATGAGATGATCATATTGTTCTCTTTGAGTTTGTTTATATAGTGGATTACATTGATGGATTTCCGCATATTGAATCATCCCTGCATCCCTGGGATGAAGCCTACTTGATCATGATGGATAATTGTTTTGATGTGTTCTTGGGTTTGTTTTGTGAGAATTCTATTGAATATTTTTGCATCAATATTCATAAGGGAGATTGGTCTGAAGTTCTCTTTCTTTGTTAGGTCTTTGTGTGGTTTAGGTATCAAAGTAATTGTGGCTTCATAGAACAAATCGGATAGAGTACCTTCTGTTTCTATTTTGTGGAATAGTTTGAGGTGTATTGGTATTAGGTCTTCTTTGAAGGTCTGATAGAACTCTGCACTAAACCCATCTGGTCCTGGACTTTTTTTGGTTGCGAGACTATTAATGATTGTTTCTATTTCTTCCAGAAATAGACTGTTCAGAGAGTCTATCTGATCTTGATTTAACTTTTATATCTGGTATCTGTCTAGACAATTGTCCATTTCATCCAGCTTTTCCAGTTTTGTTGAGTACAGGCTTTTGTAGTAGGATCTAATGATTTTTTGGATTTCCTCAATTTCTGTTATTATGTCTCCCTTTCATTTCTGATTTTTAAAATTAGGATACTGTCTCTGTGCCCTCTAGTTAGTCTGGCAAATACAGACATGGATGCTCACAGCCATCCATTGGATTGAGCACAGGGTCCCCAATGAAGGAGCTAGAGAAAGGACCCAAGGAGCTGAAGGGTTTTTCAGCCCCATAGGAGGAACATCAATATGAACTAACCAGTGCCCCCAGAGCTCCTAGGGCCTAAACCACCAACCAAAGAGTACACATGGTGGGACTCATAGCTCTAGCTGCATATGTAGCAGAGGATGTCCTAGTCGATCATCAATGGGAGGAGAGGCCCTTGGTCCTGTGAAGGCTCTATGCCCCAGTGTAGGGGAATGCCAGGGCCAGGGATTGCAAGAGGGTGGGTTGGTGAGCAGGGCGAAGGGGAATGGGGGAGGCAATAGGGGGTTTTTCAGAGGGGAAACCAGGAAAGGGGAGAACATTTGAAATGTAAATAAAGAAAATATCTAATAAAAAAAGAAATTGAGTACATATGTGGGGATACAAACATATTTTGAATGTGTTTTTTGCTGAGACCTTACATACATGAAGTTGCCCTCATAGGAAGCCAATTTGTTTTCATTTTATGTTATTTTTCATATACTACTTGAGACTCCTTTTAACAAAGTAGGCATATACAATAATAAGCAGGGTTTTTATTGCTGTTTTGCTTCTGGATTGTTTTGTTTGTTTGTTTATAAAAACAGCAAATTTATTCTTCATTTCCATTCTGGCTGTGTACTGTAGATTATACATACAATAAACTTTCATTCTTCATTTACATTTGTTTTCATTAATATACTAAAGCAATTTATACTTCTCCTTCCTATTATGAATGCTTTAAAATTTCAGCAACTTGACTAGCAGGGATTTGGTAAAATATCAAAAGAAAAAGAAGGCTTCACTAAGAACCCCCCTTTGAAAATCTCTCTACATTCTTAATAGGATTCTTGAAGTTGTACAAAATGAACTGAGGGTCATACAAAATATTATCAGGTTTTATAGATGAGTATCTTAGATCAAAACTGGTTAGATAAGTGATTCTGTTAAATTCTCCTTTCTACAATACCTAGTGTTGCAACTGAACCGTATGGGTAGTTAGGAAGGGTAATAAACATATAAGAAGCTGTATAGCTGAGAATCTTTGTAATATCACTGTGCCCATGACTCTTTTGAGTTGCTAGCTAAAGTGCTTCTTGCTTGCAAAGCTAATGTATCATAAGACGAGTTTCAATGTTTGTTAGAGCTTATTAGTCGAAACCCATTTTTCTATTGTGCAATCACTCAGGATTCCAACTAATTCTTGTGATGTTCTATCCTTGCTGCTTAAGTTTTGGTTTGTGGTCTGATAGCCTTAACAGTTTAACAAGGAATGAATTCATTAGGAATGCTGTTTGAGTTCCCACCTCAAATTCTCATTTTATCAGAGCAAATGCTGCTAATGAATATTTGTGGTAGAGGGGCGTAGATGAAAGCCATCATCAAAAGCAATTTTTTTGGAATTTGTTATGTTCATTATACCAAAAATTATGAGCCTACATGTATCAAATTTATAGATAAAAATCATTCTTCACACAGGGGTTAAATGATGTTTGCTGTCCAAGTCTGAAACATCTTTGACAAGTAAATCACAATTACTTTAATAGTCCTGTTTATGAGAAAGTTGTAATAATTTCTTATGGTTTTATTTGAATTACATTCACTATATGCTATATTTATGTACATACATCATTTAAAACACTTTAAATGTTTGAAAATAGGAATGTACTTTATATTGAAGAAATTAGGTATTAACTAATTTTTATCTAGTGATACTTAATTAAGAAATGATATGCCAAAATTTCCTTTCTAAGTTACACACAATATGCTAGAAGTTCAAATATTTTCTAGATGTATATTGCTGTGGTCTGACACCACCCCCAGAGTAGCTGTAGCCATTTGTTCTGTGCCTGCCAGCTATTTCATATTGTTGCTGTAATATGCCTGCCAGTCATTGACACAGAGAAATGACTTGGATCAAGGACATGCTGACCACATACCCTATTTTCTTCAATATGTTCTGAATGGTCTGTATGAGATTTGCTAATTTTAAGAAATTGCACAAAGCTTTACGTAGGACCCATCAAATCAAAGGTCAATATGAACTCTTATGTCTAAAATGGTTTGAGTTAACTGACCAGCAGGTAGCTTTTCCTGCAACTACTTTTAAGCTCAATATAGTTTTTGTGGCTGACTCCGAAGAATGATACTAATAAGCCAAAAAAGTTGTGATTATAATACTCATGCTCTGTTATCTCAATGTTCTGAAATTCTCCTGTTTGCTGCCCATCAACCAACCCCCTTACCTTACTTAGGACTAATCAGCTTAAAGGTTAGCTGATAATTCTTTGCTAGTAAGCCAAATGCTCTTCTCCTTTCCCTTTAAACTTGAACTTGTTTTTGCCTATAAAATGTCTACTCTGAGAGTAGACTAAAATTGTAATTAGGCTCCTGATTCCTTTTTGCAGTCCTGGATGTCAGATATAATGGTGTGTGTCCAACAAACTGTTCTTGCTTAACTGGGATCAATATTTGTTTGATTTGAGTGGTGATTTTCTAAACCCCAAAATATATTTTAATATCATTTATAGTTTTAGTAATTCAATAAATATACATAATCAAATCATGTATAATAATTGTTTACTTTATATTAATGGATATTCCATATGCTTAGGAAACCATATTGAATAAGACAGCACAAACTGCTCCATATTATAGAGTTTCTGGTTCAGAAAGAAAAACTGAGAACTAAGTAAAATTGGAATAAAAATATTACAATATTTGATCTTGGAAAAATGAGTAAGTATAGTTAAGAATGTAGAGGCAACACAGAGGAGGAGACAGCAGATGCTGCTTCTAAGGAGCTTTACATACACTAAAATCTAGGCATAAAAGTGTGCTTTCAAGGCTTATGATTTAAAGTTAATCAATAATAAGAACAAATGAAACAATTCAGGTTGTTCTAGTAAAGGTTATGATGGAAGACCCAAAATAATTGTGAGTCTGTGAGAGCAAAATCTTAATCTTACTGTGTGGAGTGTGAGGGTTGTTTTTGCTACCAGCAAAGATAATAAGACCAATAATGGGTTGTTATATTTTAGACATGTATATATTTTACTTCTAATGAATGTATCCCACTTCTAAAATATTTTATATCTCTCATTCTTAAACAATGAGTCACATGTCAGCTTAATTTTATGTCAAAAATGTACTGAATTTAGTTATATTTTGTGTATGTCCTAGGTTTACTAATATCAGTACAGATATCAGACTACAAAAATCTCATCGTGCATCTCAAACCTAATATTAATTCACACTAGTATAAATCAGTTGGTTCCAAATACTTTTCTTTCTGTTGTCATATTCTAGGAATTAACATCATTCTACTACTTTCACTCAAGTTTTGCAATCTTGTTATTTAGAAAGCCTTAATGTCTTGCTACTCCCATTCTAAGAAGCTTTTGTTGGATATACACCAAAATCCATGTAAACAGACAGGGCTGCAAGAGCAAAGGGTAGCTATGAATTAAAGCCTATATTTTTCTGCCAAGAAGTTAAAGTTACCTGGAGTCTGAAATATCATAATCTATATGCATCTACATTCTCACACTGCTGTAAACAATCCTGGCTTCATTCTGGGTACTTAGCTTCAAGGCAGTCTTGCCCAATGAGATGCTCAGTAGAAGTGGCAGGAAGGCTAACAGGATGTCACACAGAAGTCAATTCAGAAATGCCTCCTCATTTCTATATAGAGCACTAATTCATGAGTATACTGGCTTCCTGTAAAAACCAGAAACGTATGCCTCCTGTTATTTCTGAGCTGTATCAAACATTTAAAAGAGGTTCAGGCAACAAAAGCCTCCTAGAACTTTTGAAATTGAGTATATACTCGATGGCAAATCTTGAGCTTTCATATTCTCTAGGTAAATTTTCTATCCTCTGCCTCATTTAGCATCACATTGTGGCTATTCTTCTCAGTATAATCAGTATAATCTTGCACAATAATTCTGGCCCCACAGGAGTGTCAGCACACAGCTAACTCTACATATGTAAAAGGGAATGAACCCTGTTAGTATGTGGTACTGCTGAACAGAAATTGATGAGCTGGCATTTTAGCTTCCAGTATTACTGAAATCATCCTCTGTCAAGAATATTATGTGTTTTCTAATACCTAAGACCATTATTTTGTGACTGATTTACAAATGTTAGATCAAATTTAAATAACATGTTAACCTACATAATTAGCTCAAGTAATTTAGTCTATTTCAATTTTAATATAATAACAGAATATCTTTTATTTCATTGAAAACTGCTTAAATAATCAATGGAGAAAAATAAATCAACTAAAATCTGAATAATTGATATTGCTGGAGACTATTATGACAGCAAGGGCTTCACAATGTTGAAAGCCTTTAGAGGGTAGTAGCTGAGCAGACTTGAGTGGTTGGTATGCCATGCCCTGTGTGCTACTGCTGGATACTGTGAGGGAAGTTCAGGCAAACTCTGAACTTTCAACACAGATGCATTGACCTATGATGATGTGCATGTACACTTCACTTGGGAGGAGTGGTGGTTCTTGCTGGATCCCTCTCAGAAGAGACTTTACAAAGATGTAATGCTAGGGATCTACAGGAATCTCATTGCTAAAGGCTACTATTAGAAAGGCCATAATATTGAAAAACATTGTCAAAGTGCTAGAAGATATGGAAGGCATGAAAGAAGTCATGATGGACAGAAACCTATGAAATACACAAAATGTGATAAAGCATTCACATATCACAATCATCTTCAAAAACATGAAAGAATTCAAACTTGAGAGAAACCCTCGGAAGGCTTTCAACATTATGAAGCCCTTTCTGTCATAGTAGTCTCCAAATACATAAAAGATCAGATACTGGAGAGAAACCCTACATATGTAATCAATGTGATAAAGCTTTTTCACAATACCAGTGTCTTCAAGTACATGAAAGAACACATACTGAAGAGAAACCCTATAAATGTAATCACTGTGGTAAAGTATTTGTATCTCCAAGTCATCTTCAATCTCATGAAAGAATTCATACTAGAGAGAAACCCTACAAATGTAGTCAATGTGATAAAGCCTCTCACAAGATTGGTATCTTTAAATACATGAAAGAACACATACTGGAGAGAAACCCTTTGAATGTAATCAATGTGATAAGTCTTTGTATATCACTATACTTTGTGTTTGCATAAAAAAAACCCATACTGGAGAGTAACCTTATGAATGTAATCAGTGTGGTAAAGCCTTTGCACAAAGCAGTCAATCTTCAAATACATAAAGTAATACATACTGGAGAGAAACTCTACAAATGTAATCACTGTGATAAAGCCTATTCATAACAGTCATCTCCTAATACATAAAAGAACACAGCCTGGAGAGAAATCTTACAAATGAAATCAATGTGATAAAGCCTTTTCACAACATAAGAGTCTCATAATACATACAAGAACACATATTGGAGAGAAACCCTATGAATGTAAACAATGTGTTAAAGCCTTTGCACATTACAGAATTCTCCAATACCACAAAAAAGAATCATACTAAAGAAACCCTATAAATGTAATCACTGCAGTAAAACCTTTGAAAACCACAATACTCTCCAGAAACATTAAAAGAATCACTCTAGAGAGGAACCCTATGAAGGTATTTAACATGCTAAGGTCTTTGCACATTTCTGTAGTATTCATCATCATGGAAGCATTCATGCTGTAGAGAAACCATATGAACAGAAGAAATGTAAAGTTTTTGCACATCACAGTTATCTCTTAATGTAGAAAAGAACAGATATTAGAGAGAAATACTACAAGTATGATAGAAGTGATAAAGCCTTTTCATAACACAGTTATCTCTGAATACATTTAAAGAAAACATACTGGTGAGAAACACTATGAATGTAATCAATGTGGTAAACCTGCTTCATAACATGGTCATTTTTGAACATAGAAAAGAATACATACTAGAAAGAAATCTTATGAATGTAAGCAATGTGGTAAAGACATGAAACCACTCTCAAACCTCGCTCAGTCCCGGAGCTTCTGACATAAAAGTTACTTATGTACAATTAAATTGAAGACCTATTGAAGGCAAAACTATTGAAATCACTCCTGGCTAAGGCCTATTGGAGGCAAAGCTATTAAAAATGTTCCTAGCTTGGGAACTACTATTTCTCAGCTCAATTAAGGTGTCTACTCCCAGCTGCCCATCAGCACATCAGCGCCCCTTCACGTAGACTTCAGAAAAGGTGGACTCCAGAGAAACTGTGGCTGCTCCTGGACCTTGCAGGTGACAAGGGCGTGTCTTAGCACTAGCTACACAAATGAAGAGTGTGACTTAGAGACCTGTATCATCGGGCAGGCATTTAAGGCATATCTCGGTGCTAGCTGCATGGATGATTGGTACATATTGGAAACCTGTGGTCTTTGAGCCAGGTCGCTGATGGTAACAACCTAAGTCAGAGGCACACGCCTAGTGATTGTGTGTTTTTAAATAAACACGTTAAGTCCCAGTCTATGTACAGACTAGCTGCTCATGACCTTGATTGACAAATAAGTTGCTGGTCAGTCATATTTACCCAGGTTTTCTGACCAAGTACCATAAGAATTCCCGTGTAAGGCTGTGCCACTTAAATATGCCTTTGTCCTGCTGTTTTTAATATAAAAAAGGAGGAACTGTGACCGTCCTGCCTGAGGGCTATCTCTTCAGATCCCGCCTGGCTAGGATCACCCCTCCTCTCTGCCTGCCTCCTGCTAATTGCCAAGCCTCTCTCCTGGTTCGATGAAGTTATGCTGGAAGTCCCGCCTCCAGAGACTCTAGAGAACTTGCTGATTGGGCCTGGTAGTTGATGAACTTGTGGGAGGGGTTTTACCTTATCTTCTACCTGTTTTGTTTTTTTTTTTGTAACAACCATTATTATTAAACAGAACATGGCTGAGTAAGAAGGACATCTCCTGGCCAATTTTTATGACCTGTCCTTTGGGATAAGGTAGTGTTAAGGTAATGTATTAAGGTATTATAGATATTATTATGGCTATTCAGGTCCCTGACACCTATTTCCAGAGGACCCACTTATTATATGGCTGCGGGCAGCTACAGACTACACTAGTTAATATGCTTTTAAGAAATTACAGTGGGCCGGGCAGTGGTGGCTCACACCTTTAATCCCAGCACTTGGGAGGCAGAGGCAGGCGGATTTCTGAGTTCAAGGCCAGCCTGGTCTACAGAGTGAGTTCCGGGACAGCCAGGGCTATACAGAGAAACCCTGTATCAGAAAAAAAAAAGTTACAGTGGACTGTAGTTCACACATAATCACAAATGTGTGATTTTCCATCTTAAATGGTAGATTCCTAACATATATTTGAATTGTCCATGGACAAAGGATATTGATTATCCACCAAATTTTCTTATTTAACCCCTGACAAAGAAGAAAAAGTAGAAATTACATGTATCAATTTTATCTTTTGAAAAATATTTGTGTCAGTTTTATGCTGTTATAGATTATCATGGGCTTAAATTAATATACATGCTATCCATGCCTTTAATATTAAGTTGAGTTCTCTAAAGAATAAGAAAATGGCTTATGAAAATAACTCATGTAATTTTTAAAATTTCTTTTCCATTGTTATATGGCGTTCATGCCAAGAAATGTATCACATATAAAAAAGCCACTGGACACAATCTGGACACTTTGATAAGTAAAATCCAATTCTTTAGTATTTAAAAATCTAATAGAGAAGTATCAGTGAAAATTCAATATATTTGATAATATCTTCACATTTTACACAATTTGATACGTTTGCAAGCACATGTGCTTATTCCTTCATCAGAGTACATGGACATTTTTCCTGCCAAATATCAGGAAATACTTTTAATAGATAATAGCTGTATTAACAAAACGAATGTCCTCATTAAGGGAAGTCAGTGATGTCTCTGTTCCATAAAAATTGATTTAACCATCTCAACTACCTTTGAGTCTTATCAAATCCAATTTCAAAAGGAATTGAACCTAGAACTATGACCTTTAAAACTGTATAATGAATGGACCATCAAAAGCTGCACCACCCCCAACCCTGCCAAATGAATCACATTCACTCACAATTTTACACTGTTCAGGTAGAAAAAAATTTAAAATACTGTCTCCCATCTTTGCACTGTGTTATCTGTATATTTTGTAGAGACATTAGGGATTTATCTATTTTTGTGTAATTAAATGTCAGTAAAGGAAACTATCTCACAAGAAATCCTTAAAACCATACTCCTATTTTTCTCTCAACTTTCAAAATCAACTCTCTAGAATGCTTCATTCCTTTGTCATATGAGAAAAATTCTAGTAGATGAACACAATTATTTTTATGATTGTTACATGTAATAGAAAGTTCAATAATCAACTTTAAGTTGAACACGTTCCAATTAATTTGATCACTAGAAAAATATGCCCAATTTATGACTCATCAGTTTGAACCACACTCAGATCAGTACAGATAAGAACAGAGTGTGGATGATCAATTTCTTTGTCTCTAGGTCTTGGTAGCTACTTGGTGACTACTAGTTATGTTTCTAAACTTGTTTGCATCTAGTGGGGTTTACAAAGTTAAAGGAAGGGAATGGCAAGTTCTTGTCTCTTACTATAGTAAAAAGCTAGACTTTTTCCCCTAGTAATGTTAGAGGTTTATACATGACTATATTTCACAGATTTAGTTAAGCATATCTTGTGATATAACCCATATGATCCACATATATAAATATATTCATACTTCATATTTATTTAGCCCTCATATTTTTATATGCTTCCTGAGTTCCTTCTAGGCATGGTATTATTCTAGCTTTATCTACTTCCTCCCTCTTTTTGTATATATATATATTATTTACTCTCTCTCTCTCTCTCTCTCTCTCTCTCTCTCTCTCTCTCTCTCTCTCTCTCTCTGACATTCATTTCCTGGTTCTGTGTTGAACAATTCTAAGACTTGGCATGTTATACTATGTCTGTGCCAATTAATACAGAGAAATAATGCTGAGAGCAAACAAAAGAGCAAGTAAAAATAATTTTCTACTAGTGTACAATCTTTCATATAAGATTAGACTGCAAACCAACTAAAATTGCCTTCTAAGATGAATACTTTTATTGTCAAAATTCACCTAGAAATCATTTCTTCTTTGTGCCTCTAATCTAAAGAATTTCTACTATAAACTATTCTCAATTATGAACAGTATTCTTCCTCAGCAAGAGCCATTATGACACTCTTGTGCCTGGGTAATAAAACCCCTATGCATATAGCACCCCAATTTCCTCAGTTTTCAGACACTATTACAATTCTTTCAAGTGTTTTTGTAAGAGAGTAAGAATGCTTAATTTTGCTTTGCTTAAAATTTTGATTCCTCCTCCTTTATTTTAATTGAATTTGAGTGTAGCTATCTCATTTTCCTCCAGAATCAGCAAGAGACAAATTTTATTAGAATTACATTTTCCGCCTTGCTTCATGCTTACATCTGTAGCTTCTCCATTAGAACTAGCCTAACTGATCTACACAAGTAACCACCCTATAAGGGGCATGATGAATGAAAAATCACTTTCTTTATAAACTTTTTAAAAAGGACTTGAGAGATGGCTCAGTTATGAGTACTTGTTGCAGGAAATATTAAAAAAGAACCGCCAAGTTCCCACACTCCATCCAGCTACTCTCTGTCCTCTAAGTCTCTGGCATGGCCAGAGCTCCAGAGTTCCCTTCACTGCCATGCCAACTCTATGCAAACAACCATCCACTCCGTGGTCAGTCACCACAAAACCCAGAAACATGGTAGAAACAAAACTCTAGAAGCTTATAATTAACAAGTCAGATTTATATATCAAAAGAGCCTCAGTTCATAAGATGCCCATACAATAATTTCAGAGCCAATTGATAATGCTACGTGCTATCCACAAAGATCAGATAAGCTACCCCAATTATTCTATCCCTATATGATATTCATAACTACATGTGGCTATTTAAAAGCAAGCAGGATCAGGATCTTCTTCCAGTCTGTCTGCCTCCATCTTGACTTCTCCTCTCTCTGAGTCCTGTCCCTGCAACACTTCATTACACCTCCCTTTTCCCTGTCCAAT
>JADRCC010571537.1:0-11041 GCA_019843855.1 Hylomyscus alleni
ATCCATCCATCCATCCATCCACCCATCTACCCATCCATCCACCCATCCATCCATTCATCTATCTATCCATCCATCCATCCATCCATTCATCCATCCATCCATCCATCCACTTATCCACCAAGGTAATGAACTAGGGTCTTGCACACAAATATCTTCAAGAGTCTGTAGTCTGACTGAATGAGCCCTGAGCCTGTCTATAGCACCTGGACCATATTTAGTGTGATCACCGGATTGCCATCACCCTCACTGCCATCTTGCCATCAGTACATCTGCCACTGTCTACCCTGCTGACCCATCTTCTTTGTTCCTATGGAGGGTCAAGTAACTCATTAAGTCCCACTTGCCTTCTGTGATTATGCTTAAAGACAGCCGTAGAGCTGACATGGCCAGCTATGGTGCCAAACCAGTCTATGGTGCCTAATGCCTGTGTGCTTAGCCAAGGGCACGTCTTTCCTCTCTCTCTTCCCCTCCTACCTTCCCTCCACCTGGGACAGCACCATGGATAGCTGTACATTCTTGAGTCCGTGCTTCTCCTGTTTCCCGGCAGATGGCTCTGGGAATGACCTTTGCAAAGGAGTATTCCTGTATGGCACCCGTGAGGACCTGTGGCTCATAGACACTGGGCTCTCAGCTCTCACAGGTGAATTCCATCGTCCAGCTGTAGATGGGGGTAGAGGGGAGCGGGAGGTTGGACACAGGGACTCAGGGTGCAGTATTGAACAATAGACTCGTATGTGCTTGATGAGGGTGGGGTCAGGATTTGCACCCAGGACTCCAGATCACACTGTGATTCTCCAGTTTCCGTATATATGAATCTCCTTGGGAACAAGTAGACAGCTCATCGCAGTTCTCCCTTGAGCTGTAACCTGACATAGTAAGAGAGGGAGGCAAATAGTTTGCTGAGGGAGGCAAAATCTATTCTGCAGAGTCCAGGTGAGGAGACAGTGCTGGCAGAAGGCAGCAGTGCCTTGATTATGGAAGGGGTCAGGGTCTTGTTGAATAATGGGGTGTTGTAGAGTTTGGGCTTCGGGACACCTGTTACCCACACAAGTCTAGGACTTAGATTTAGATTTCTTGTCTACTGTCTACCAAGGAATAGGCATTTTCTGGGCACCTACTATGCACCTGACACCCTACTGAAAGCTGGGGATTCAGACACCCAGTATGTCCCCCAGGAGTTCAGTGGCCAAAGCAGTCTATCTTCCCCTCTGCATTCAAGGGGCAGTGGCCCCGGAACGAACGTGTTTATCATCACATTCAAGGATCTCAACTTCTGCTTATGTAAACTTTGCTGAGATTTGAGCAGAAATAGTAAATAGCAAAGCTCCCGAGGGCTGCACTAATTTCTCAGACATTTAATCAATACGGAGCTGCCCTGTTCATTACAGCTGTCAAAAATATGCAAAATCGCCCATCTGGTCCTTTCAGGTACGGAGCTCAGAGTGGAATCACCAGTTGCTCAGCCAATTACTGCGCCCCAGTCTCCCTCCCTGCGAGGCCTCTCCATCAGCCAGGGGCTGCTGACTCCAGAAGAACTCTAAACAATAAATATTTGACATGGTAGGGCCTAGGCTGGGGCCCGTCACAGTGATGGGTTTGGGGGCCACAGGTGAGGAATGCAGGTAGGGTTCAGGGAAACTCAGCCTCCCCGACCTTGGCTGCCCACAGCCACCATTCCCTGCGTGGCCTCCTTCTTGCGAGGCCCCTCCCTGCGCCTCAGATATTTAGACCTATTAAAAACCATTGGGGGGAAAAATGGTCTCCACAAAGGCTTTGCATAAAAAAGTGATCAACGCGAATTCCTCTGAGGAAATTGCTTCAACAGATGGAAATGGGCCATTTGCAACAAACGCCGCTGGCTGTGCAGATGGTGATTATGGGATGTATGTAAACATGCAAGCTCCAGCAAGCAGGGGGAGCTGCACCACTGAACTCAGCCTACACTGGGGCCGCCCACCCTGGTGCTGGCCCTGCCCTGGTTGGCCCAGGGCTCCGATGGGGGCCAGGGGCCAGGACGCAGCTTGGTGTTCCCAGAGCTATTAGCTTAGTCGCTGTTTAATTACAGATCTGTCTGAAGTGCTGCCTGGGAGCAAATAGCACTCTTGCAGTCCCAGGGAGACTGGGGTGGAGGGCTTCCTCCGCAGAAGCTCCGCCTCTTGGTCACTGTCTGCAGGCCAGGGCTGTGTTGCTGACCCCGGGTGCCTTCTCTTATTTGACCGCCATGGAATTTGGGGAAGTTGCCCCCACCATCCTCATCCTCTACAAATGGGGAAACTGAGGCTCAGAGATGTGAAGTATTTTTCCCAAGGCCACATTCTTAGAAAGTAAGGTAAGAAGACTACAGAGATGGCTCAGCACAAAGAACACACGTTGTTCTTACAAAGGTCCTGGGGTTCAGTTCCCAGTACCCACACTGGGTGACTCACAACCACCTGTAACTCCAGTTCTGAGGGTACCACGCACTCTCCTGTCCCCCATTTATACCTATAACCATGTGTGCATGCACACACACACACAGAGAGAGATAATTTTTAAAAATAGGACAAATCTCTTTCTTAAAAAAAAAAAAAAAAAAAAAAGGCAAAGAAACCAAAGTGGGTCCACCAGCTATGGCTGAAGAACCAACAGCTCCAAGCTCAGTGACTTTATGATATAAGCACCCGCTGTCCCTTACAAGAGGTCTTTACACAGCATTGTGGGAATGGTGGCCTCTCTCTCTTCATTTTCTACGACTAAAGGAGGCCCAAGGCCATAACCAGCAGATGAAATGGCACAGCCAAGCATCCGGATGAGAGAACAGTAAACACACCACGAGCAAGGAGGACAGAAGAGGGAGAAAGTTTGGGCCAGTTTTTTAAGCTATCTATCTACTGAAGTTTGAACCTTTAACTCTTGATCCATTCCTAGCGCCAACATCCCCCAGAGAAAGTGGGGCCCTTCACCACCTTTTCCTTGGTCTCTCTAGCACAAAGCTCAGTCCTGGCCTGGCTTTGCTCTCCCCAGTGGCTAGGTGGCCTTGGGTATATTGCTCTATCCATCCTCCCCAGGGCTAACCTGGGCTTGTTCTCCGGATACCCACGGTGTTTGGGACAATGAGCAAAAGTGCAGGAATCACCAGGGAGCTGCGCTGGACACAGTGAGCGTCCCCGTGCCATACTGGCTGAGCAGTTTTTCATTTGTGCTGGCTATGAGTGCTGCCTAGGATCGGTGGTGAAGCGGTGAATGTCAGAGGCTCAGCCTACATGTAAGCTGTTCCTTTATCTCGTCGTCTACGCATCATTACTTTGGGGCTTACAATGATAGACTGGTAGGAGTTCCACCACCATCTACAGAGGAAGGGACACAGAGCCTCAAAGAGGAATTGGCTGGTCCAATGATTCCCAGTGTTGGTTCCATGATGGGGCTGACCTCTTGACCATAACCGTCCACAGATTTGGCCTCTCCCACCTGCTACCCAGTGCCGGCTGGACATAGCCATTGCAGGGAGAAAGGAAAGGGACAGAAGGGTGCTGGCTCTGGTGAATATGATGCTCTGGTTGGCCTGTCACTGTGTCACTGTCCCCCTCTGAGCCTCAGGTTCCTTATGTGTCAAGTGTTTGGAACCCAAGGTCAAGAGAAGCGCGTGTGTGGAGGTCCCGCACTCAACATACTCAACAGGGGCAGCTGTTTGATGCACACCAGCCCCGCAATGACCCGTGTTTGATCCTTGGAATCCAAGGAAAGACAGAAGCAGAAAATCAATTCTTCAGAGTTGTCCTCTGACCTCCACACGTGTATGATGGCACCTGCCCCTGTGCACACGCACCGTAGTGACAACGTTAGTAAATAAATTAAAATTAGACGTGGAAGAGCTCGTGCCGAAGGTGGCAAGTACTTCCCATTCTGTGTCCTTCCCGCTAGGAGCCACTGCAGAGATCCTGGGTTACAGAACGTGTCTGGGGTGGACGATGGCCGGTAAGCTTCAAGCTTCCCAAGCGAACCTCACCTTCCCACGAACACGAGCTCTCAAGAGTCGCGTCTCCAGAGAGTCCCACCCAAGATGGCCCACTTGAGACAACAACCCTCAGGGACCAGGAATTTTTATTAAAAGGACTTTAAACTACAGCCTGAGAATCTTCAGCACAGGTACCAAGTGTCAGTGTTCATGGATACCTTGGGGTGTCCGCACAGAGCTTCCTACGCTGTACTCTATGAGCCCCAACTGCTCTACGATTCTTCCCATTACAGACCCTGTGTGTGGCTTGGCTTCCTCCATCCCTGGGCAGCCACACTCACTTCCGCAGGGAGCCTTTCCCAATATCTTACACCAGGACACTCTGGCACCTGCTTTACCTTGTTGTCCAGCTGGGGTAAGACACATATCTGTGTGACCCTTGAGGAGGGTCATTCTCTCTCCTTGAGACTGTGTTCCCCGGTGGGACAAAAAGCCCAAGTTTGTTCATTTCTGTGTCCAGGGTGGGTCACTGTGGGATACACAGGGAAGAGATGGACAAACACACACACCAGACACACACAGTGAATGCAGGATGTTTCAAGACACCTGACGTTGCAGGCAACTATCCTCAGAGGCACATGGCCCCCTGCCCCTTGACCTCTGCTCCCTGATGCCCTATCCAATGACTAAGGCAGTTGTTCAGAGAAAACAGCAGATCTTGAGGGGGATGACACATTTGGGAAGAGTGACCTCAGGGTAGTACTGGTCCTCCACTCCCTCACTCCTACCCTCCATCCCTGGCATGGCTTAAGATCTGTCCAAAGCAGGCAGTAGCCAACCTCTGAGCACACTGGTTCCCAAACACCTTGGCTTACGTGTTTTGGGGCAGTGGTCCTTGAATCTTCATAAGAACCCCATGAGTAGAATCTATTAACTTTGAAACTGAAGCTCAGAGAGGCTCAGTAACATGCCTAGGGACCCACAGTAACCGGGCAGAGTCTGAGATCCACTGCCCACCTAACTCTCTGCTGTCTTTCTGTATGTATGTGCGTGCATGTCTATGTATGCGCGTGTGAGCATGTGGGTGCATGTGTGTGAGCGTGTCAGCCCAACCACTCCCTCTGGTGACCCGAAGGAAGTGTTGAAAGTAGCTCTACGGGAGTGTGCAGCCAGTATGAACATTTATTGTTAGCCCCAACAGACTTGTGAAAACTCTGAACTCACTCATTCAAGTCCAGAAATTCTGATTGTTTTGGTTCCTGGAGCTGGAAGCTCACATTGTGATGGGAGGCAGAGCCATGACAAGCCTGTTTTCTTTCATCCCCACAACTCCCTATTGCCCTCCAGGGGTGCCTCCTCCTTCTGTTGGTGCATACATGTCCATCCTGGGTTGTCTTGGGACCTCGGCCCCCTCGAGCAGCAGAGTCATGGCATCTGTTTCACTTCTTCACTTTCTGAACCAAGAATTCATTGCCCATTTTCCTGGGAAGAAAACCGAGGTTTACTAAGGGACCGAATGGAGGCCTGACTGGCCTGGAGACAGACAGGTGGTTCCCTGAGACTCGGGAATCACTGTCCCCCAGCCAGACCCTCCTCCCCGAGGCCCGAGAAACACTTCCCTGGATCTGCAGCTCACTCTGGTGTCCTCAGCTTCGGCAGTAGCAAGGCAAGCAGGTTCCGCTGGCTGCTGTCCTCAGCTCCCCTGCATCGATCCCTGGCTTTACGAGGGTGACGGGCCCCACCTTTTAACTGCATTATTACTTCTTTATGGGCTGAGCATTGAGCAGGTCTCCTCCGCTGTGCAGCGGGTGCTGGAATTTATATGCGAGCTGAAACATTTATTGGAGTCATATTGATAAAGGTTTATTGTGTAATGGCCTGTGGCTCTCGGAAGAGGTAGGGTCCTCAAGAGGCCAGGAAGGACGCAGGTCAACCCACTCTGGGGGCAGCTGCTCACGCTGGAGAGGAGGTGGTGTCGTGTCTAGCCCTTGCCTCTGTTTGCCAAGATGGGAGGGCCTGCGGACTGGGAAGGACAGGCGTGGGAAAGACTCAGGGAAGGGCAGGGAGATTCCTAAAGAGACTCAGCAGTCCAAGCTCACGGGCAAGTTGGGATTGAACTTGACCCAGATGGACCAAAAGCACAGCAGGCACATGGAACATCTGGCTGCCCAGCCCACACCAATACCTTACGGATGCCCTCAGTTCCCCAGTGAAGCTGTCCGCTGGGGCTCTGCTCACCTCAGGGAAGGAGCAGCTTACCTGCAGGAGGTCAGATCACTGCGGGCACACATTGTGTCCCTTTCCTACAATCTGCTCCACAGCTAGGAGTAGGCCCAACTTTCCAGATGTTTGGAGGATCCGATTGTCTGCAGCTCAGTGGCCTCTAACACAGACAGAGCCTGGATCCCCTGACCTCAGAGTCTCTTAGCTTTGAAAGGGTGTCGGGATCCTCTGGTCTAACCTGTAAGTCCATTACAAGTCCCAGATACCAGCCCAGGTGCCTGTCTGTTCTTCAAGCCTGCGTCCCCTGTCCCCGTCCCCCTGATGTGAAACAGACTTGATCATCTATGTTATGTCTCTTTCACATAACTCTCATGTCCGTGTTCCCCAAGGACAAGGATTCTGCTGGCTTTACCTGGTGCCATCCCCTCAGAACAGACATCACAGGTTGAGATGTAGTCTGTGCTTACTGACTGAACAACGTGAGTTTATAGAGCTCCAGGAGGGAACCACTTAGACCTGGTTCTAAGGGAGCCTTTGGCAGGGCTGGAAGACTAGAGCTCTAATTTCCGCCCTGTGGGGTTTGTACAAAAGCAGGGCCCTCCCCAAGTCTAAAGCAGGGGGAAGTCACACAGAGCCCTCCCCAAGTCTAAGGGGGGGGTGCATCCCTGCACCCCTGCCGAGTTAGTAACTTCAGTGCTCAGGAGTCGGCCCTAGGAGGGGATCTGGAAGAGGAATAGCATAGAGTTAATTTGAATGTATCTCCACGTCTCAAAGCCAGCACTAGCACTTCGCAGGAAGCAGGAACCTGCTTAGCATACTAAATGGCATTGGCGGAGCAGCCTCTTCCTTTACAGAGGACCTGGGGCGTCAGTCTCTTTAATTCTAAGAGAATAGTAGTGCAAAGATAGAGGTAGGTGTCACATTAATTGGTGGCAACAGATAAAAGCTAGTCATTGAGTATTGGATCTGTGCTGTGACCAAGTCATCGTCCTTTCTACGTCTGCAGATACACAGTGGCACATGGTCCGATGTGCCACCACAGACTCTCTCCTAGAGTTGGGGATGAGGACTCCAGGGCTGGGCCCTGCACTGAGGTAGCCACATTGGCAACCTTGGGACAGATAGGTAGCGGTCACATCCTGCCTTAACCACTTGCAAGCTGAGCGTCCTTGGGCAATCTTTATTGTACTGGGCTTCAGTTGTCCTGTCTGCATTATGGGTGTGACACGGTGCTCCTCAGAGGCTGATATGGAAGGTCCAGGGGACAAGGGGGAGCCTGGTAGCCACAAACCTGAGTCAAGAGCTTCATTTGAGACACGGCTGGCCATATACACACATATACCACATGGATACACATACACAAAGAAAGATGGGACAATGGGGTGTCCTGGTCACATGACAAGTGTTCACAAAGAGCCCTAAGCTTGAAGACCAGTGTCACACAGGCACACAGGACCTCAGAGCGCCAAGGAGGTGGTGGCTGAGGCGACTTCACAAACTGCCCGTCTCCCAGCACCTGCTTGGCAGAGTGATCAATGCGTTTGCCGAGCAAGTGAAAATGTGTGCTCACGTGTGAAAGTTAAAATTGTCTGTTGTCTGTTTCTCACTTGACAGTATGTTGCCTGAGGTTCCCACGAAGGAACCACAGGTAGATGGTTCTCAGCGCGTGCGCACACACACACACACACACACACACACACACACACACACACACTTTTCTTTCCTATTTATTTAAAAACTTTTACCGATAGGCAGCACACACTTGGGAAAGTGTGTGAGTGTGAGCCTTGGTGAGTGAGCTTCAGCGACTCAGCTCTAGATCTCCCCACCAGGATCCAGAATCAGGTCTCTGTGTCCTCCATGGCTGACCACAGCCCTCGGCCTCTAGTTTCTATTACTGTGTCCTGATGAGGTAGTCTTGTCTGTTCATGATGTAATAGTGGTCATCACCCACAGTCTCAGGTCGCTCATCTCCATGTCTGCATAGCAGGAAGTGGCACATTTATTCTGAAAGGGGCCAGATAAGAAAGCCCTCTGGGCTTTATAGATCTCCTGTCTGCTGTGACCACAGCTCTGCTGCTGCAGTTCCAAAGCCACCACAGGTGACAGGAGATTGACAGCTGTGTCTTGGTGAAGCTTCATTTATAAAACAGGAAGTGGCTGGACTTGGCATCCTGTCACAGGGAAGACTTTCGGGAATGGCGGGGCACCTGGGTAGATCCTAGTTTTAGGCATTAGATTGTTCTGCTGTGGGCATAGCAGATCTGAGACAGAGTGTGTTGGTGTGTACCTCACACGGGAACACTGGGTCACAGCCTGTCACTGGTGTGGGTTCAGAACATAGTGCAGGATAAGCCACTCTAGCTATGTGATGGTAACTGAATGAGCTGTCATGTCTGCATGCTACAGGATTCTCTCCCTTTCTCTTTCCCTCCTTCCCTCCTCTCTCCCCTCTCTCCTATTTCCCCTCCCCTCCTCTCCTCTTCCCTCCCCTGTCCACTCTGCTCTTTCTTCCCCGTGGTCCTGAGGATTGAACCTCACCACAACCTCACTGTAGAATGCAGGGAAGGTAGCTCTCCATTCCTCCAAATGCTTCAGGTCCACACCGTGCTGATGTCAGGACACAGGAGCAGAAGGCTGCTCTTTGATAGAGGTTTCATGAGCCAAGCTGGATTCAGCCACAGCTTCCTTTGTGAGTTTACACACTTCTATAAGGACTAGAGCTTTCCTAGAAACAAGGGACACTTGGCCTTCATAGGGCTGCTCAGGGACCGGAACCCAGACCACTGTGGCAAAGCCCAGGTCTTCTTAAGAATCCTCCCCTTGAGACCTCTACTCCAAATTTCTAAGCCTGCTGCAGTCAGCCTGGGTATTGATGCTCCAATATAGCAGTCTAAGTCAGTATGCCTGTGTGACAGCCCTTAATACACCTGCATCATAGCAGGTCTATGACACACCTGTGTCACAGCAGGCCTATAAAACACCTGTGTCACAGCAGCCCTGTGACACACTTGCATCACAGCAGCCCTGTGCTACACCTGTGTCACAGCAGCCCTGTGACACACCTGTGTGACAGCAGCTCTATGACACACCTGTGCCACAGCAGCCCTATGACACACCTGCATCACGGCAGCCCTGTGCCACACCTGTGTCACAGCAGCCCTATAACACACCTGTGTGACAGCAGCCCTGTGACACACACCTGTGTCCCAAGAAGTGACTCCTGTTCAATATTGGCACTGAGCATCCCTGAAGGTCCCACCCAACCCACCAGAAGCAACAATTCTCTGAAATTGAAAGGTATAGTGACACTGACAGAGAGAGAGAGAGAGAGAGAGAGAGAGAGAGAGAGAGAGAGAGAGAGAGAGAGAGAGACGCCATGCCAAGGCAAAAAGTCACAAAACTGTCCAAAATACAAGCAACTGTTCCTGCTGTCAGCAGGGAAATCTAAAGCCACTCACTCTCCACCAGCCTGCAGACTTGACCTGAGGGCCAACTAGCTGACTGTCCCCGGCCCTAGAATCCATGGCAGCCGGGGACCTGGGCCTTGGGTAACAGGCATCCAGGTGATATGAGGCTGGAGTGGAAATCCATCTGGGTCTCCTTCCTGCCAGTGTCTACAGCTTAATAACAGCTCCCCGCTCCTGCTGCTGCATTAGGGTTCATGAGACGCACCAGCCCCTTCAGCAGCATTATGCAAATGGGACCCACTTTGTTCTGCAGACATATAGAATATGTAAATTTATGATGGTGGTGGGGGCTGCTTAAGACAGAAGATTTCTCAATGATGAAATTAGATTTTCTGGGGAGAGAGGTTTTCTCAGGATCTATCTCTGCGCCTCTTCCTCACGCTGGGCCAAATCCACCAAACCACTGCTCTGGGAAATAATTAACCGAATTTCAGGCTCAAACCCACCTAGAGAAGAAACAGGCCAGGGTCTGAGAGACTGGAGCAAAAGTGAGCTTCCTGCGTAGTGTGTAAATAGCAGAGAAGGCAGGCAGGGGGAGGAGAGAAAGAGGCAGATCAGCTAGCTTGGCAGAGAAGGCTTGGGTGTGGTGTGGCCTTCATGCTGGGACCCATGGGGTCTGCAACGAGGAGATAGGAAGAGGCAGGGCTGCCTCAAACCTGAGGGGTGGAAACTCCATGATGCCCAGCTCAAAGTTTCCATGGTTCCCAATTCCTTTCTAGGGATCCAGTTCAAACATCTCTAGTTGGCATGCAAATGTCTTCCTGCTTAGATCCCTTGAGGCCCCATAACCTATAACTGACAGGTGCCCTACCATGGCCAGAATACCAGAATGGCTTCTCCTTAAGGGATGGCTGACTGGGAGATTGGGGAAGCTGGGGCCCAAAGAGGCCAACGTCTCTCCAAAACTGTCATGGTGGGGTGAGGCTCACCCCTGATGTTTCCTAATGTTACTCGTCCCCAAGTACCTCTGAGGTCTTCAGACCTTGGCGGTCAAGATCCCTGCTAGCTTGACATAAACGTCAGCCATTACCCAGCCTTCCACGGCCTCAGCTTTCTCACTCAGCTCATGGGAGCTCTGGCCTTTGGGGTGGGGATTTCTTGAAGAATTTATTCTCCAAGAACTTCTCAACTCGGAGCACACACACGGTGGAGGCTTCACTGGTCAATGAGTCATGGAACGGGAAAGGACAATGGGCTTGTGGGTAAGCCTCCATCCACACACCGCATTCCGACTTCTGGTCCTTAACCCTAAGTTCACCTGCTATAAGACTTGGGGACATTCACCTATCCTCTCTGAGCTGATTTTGTGCACATTAATAAATAATAAATGGAATAATTGATTGTATAAAATAAATAATAGGAGTGGAGTGGCTGGAGCTTATAGGAGCACAATGCACAGATGTCATTTCTGGAG
>JADRCC010571539.1:0-14322 GCA_019843855.1 Hylomyscus alleni
TGCTCGCAGGATACTTGCTTAGTGCCCAAGTCAAACACCACAGCCCCTCCGCATCAGGGAATCTTGAGCTCGGTGCTCGAGAAGTCTTTTTTGCGGGGTTATTTATGTTTGTTTGAGGCACAGTTGTGCACACTCTGAGTGTTGCTCCTAAACACTTTTTTTTTTTTCGAGACAGGGTTTCTCTGTATAGCCCTGGCTGTCCTGGAACTCACTCTGGAGACCAGGCTGGCCTCGGAACTCAGCAATCCGCCTGCCTCTGCCTCCCAAGTGCTGGGATTAAAGGCGTGCGCCACCACCGCCCTGCTAAACACTTCTTTATACAGCTGCTAACTCTACCTTGGACTAGAAAGCCACGGCTGAAAACTGCTATACATATTCGTAATGGAATTTGGGGAAAGGGTCTGTCTGGAGGAACTATTGCTAAGGTAGCCCAGAATGCAGAAATAAGTTTTGCCTTTAACAGACAGCAGAAGACAGTTTCTCAATCATGGTGACTTAGTGCTTTTTTTGAAAGGTACTAATAAGGCATCGTAGACTAGTGGCAGTTGTGTACCTTCCTTTGCAAACATCACAAGCCATAGGAAGACTTCCAATGACATGTTCTTTTAAATGCTAAAGAAAGGGCAAATGCTTTGATTTGGAAACAGCCCACTTATTGACACTGTTAAGCAAGGAGGGCTAACTATTTCTAAACAGAAGCATATTAATATGCACCTAATCTCAAATAGCATACACGAGCGCCCACTCACCCACATACAGGATGTCTATATGTAGCCAAGTATGCGGTGTTACATACAGGTACAGCTATGTCTGACCAGACATACACAAGAGCTTAAGGGTTTTGTTTTTTTGTTTTTGTTTTTTTTGTATGTGTTCTTTTTAAAGAAATCTTAAGTCCCAGAACTTAAGAGAACGTGAATGCTACCTACTTGTGATTCAACAAGCAGACTGGTGTTCTGTCCCAGCTTAGGAAGAAATGTGTTAGTTGTGCAGTTGACAGGCTATTTAGACTCACTCTGTAACTCAAGTTATCTAAAACCCCAGAAATAAGTCACTAAACAGAACACAGATGAAGGTTCTTTTAATTGCTTAAGTCAACATTTAAAAAAAAAAAAAAAAGCAGCTACAATTACTTTCCACAGAAATCCTGGGGTGCTGCACGCTCTGCCTGCAATCATTAGAAAAGCATTTCTTTTACTGTCATCAAATACACAGTCAATATCACCGTGTAGTTTTTAGAGTCCCCTAACAAGTTTTCCAAGTGGGAGGAAATGGGACAGAAAGAAAAACAGGACAAGCTATTAAAAGCAAAGGTACTATTCAGAAAGGAAAAACAAAAAAACTGTTTCATCTACTTGGGCATTCGAAGGAGAAAGAAGAAGAAAAAAAGAAACAAGCCAGAAGCCTCTACTGGCTTCCTGTACATTCAGGGGGCAGGAGCAGAGGGAGGAGACAATGGTGGCCAGCACACAGGTAATTTTAAAAGGCATTGTCTAGAAACTAGAAATGAGAAGAAAGCCTCGGTGCGCCATGATTACCTAAGAACGGGTTTAGCCAGATGAGCGAGTTTGTTACCACCCCCCCCCCCCCAAGGCATCTGACAGACTATCAAACAAAACTTCATTAAACTGCATTACATGGCCTTACTCATTAGATGTTTTAAGGCCACAATATTTACGATCAAGTGACAAAGTCCCTCCGTGGGACCCTAACTAGGCCTGGATCCTCCATCTTAGTCTGCTTTTTTATTAGTGCGAGCATTGTTCAGACAACCCACGATTAAATTTCTCTGCCAGCAGGTCAAGTTCCAGGATCCCAGGTACAAGCATTCAGAGCAGTAAACCCTGACAGGGTGGAAGGGCTATTTAGATAGAGCCTGACGATGTGCCTGCAATAAGCAGTTGATTACATCGGTATATGCAATTGCACACTTCTTTTATTATGGGGACTTTAACCTCAAAAAAATGCCTTCCCTCTTTCCTATCTCCAGTTTCAAGGACTTCTGATGAGAGAAGAGAGAGAAACAACAGCTCAAATGTTCCTAAGCTACTTCTCTTTCCCCTTGATCCAAAGCTCAAAAACTCAAGTTCAGTGTTTCCCTAACGACGCTAATCTACAAAAGGATATTTTAGTATGTTGCTTTAGTACTTCTATATGGACTCTTCTGGCACCTGTCAACTGGATTGGACAGATTTTTTTTTTTAGATTGGAGTTTGAATCATCTGTTGGGATTCTGTTCATGCTTACCTGCCAACAAATTAAAAAAAAGACCACCTCTGGCCCGAATGACTTCACTCCTATCACAGATAAACGTGAGATGCCTTTTCTTGGAAAGCCTGCATCTACCATTTGGAGTTTAGGAAGTGTTCAGCATTCAGATTGCCAAGCACTGCTCCCTAACACACACACAGAACGTCTGCAACCATCATCTCACAGGGCTCTACTTCCGCACTGACCTTTGTCCAAAGGCTTTTACTTTTTAATGCAGCGGTTAGAGATAACTACTTCATTTATCAAAACTCAATTTCCATAGTAACATCCAGCCTAGGGAGATTCAAGTCCTCACACTAATCCAACAACCCATTCAAAGGAACCGTTGAATACTCTGGTTTCCATGGCAATGATGGAATAATACATTTTGCTAGGTCACTGCTTTTATTAGCAAACTTATTCTTTGAACTTTAGGTAAGGAGGGTGTATTTACTGAGGAGAAAAACTACAGTCGCTTTTATATGTTTTTTCCTTTAGGGCTAGTCTTTAAGAAAATTATAATAGCAACCGTCCAGACACTTGAAAATATTATGGGTCTGTGGAAGCCTCTAATAATGCATGCTACCGAATGTCATTGTAAACGTGTTTCTGACATAAGGGCGGCTTCCAAATTAATAGCTCCTACAGGGGTTTTAACAAAACATAGCAAAATGTAACTAGAGACTGAACGGAAAAGCAGGCTGCAAACGAAAATGGAAGACTAAGGATGGATCGGTAAGGCCTCTCAAACCAAGGCCTGGGGTTGGCTGGGGAGGAATGCTTAAAATACCGGCCCTCAACCTGGCCACCCTAGTTCATACTCTGCAGATCACAGGCCTACTTTTCAGACACAGCAAAAAGGTTTAAAATACAAATATTTGAAGCCCCTGGTGAAACTGAAGATAATAATGTGCTAAGCACCGGTGCGCTTCACATGGTGAGTGGAAAAGTTTTTAGCTTCACAAGGGGTCTTATTGAAGCAACATGACTTACCGGGGAGAATCTTCCCCCTTCTTTCAAGACAGGAATAGTATTGCCATTAAAGTTTTAAAATCCATTAGTAAACACCGCTGTTTACGTTTTGAGGGTCATTAATTCTACGTGAGGTGACAGGGCAAGGTCTCACTGAGGGGACATCCGCCTCCCCGGAACCAGACTTTCTTGGGGAACTGAGTTTTGAGCCAAGCCCTTGCTGAAAAAGTAGGCCATTAAAAAATAAAAGTTGACAGAAGAGGAGATCAAACACGTATTGGCTTTTTAAAAGGATGAATGCCACTTAAGACTATTTACACAACTCGCAGAATTAACAAGAAAATTACCTACCCGTATGAGTCCTCAGGTGAGCTTTTAAATGAGATGACTTTGTATAAACTTTTGTGCAACCTAAAATAAAGGGAACAGAGGAAGAACAGCTTGTCATTTCCAGGGCCTTTTGAAATCTTTACATTGGATGATTCACTCTTTAAAACTTGCCTCTAAAGATAAAATCTCTTGTGCTAAGGAGTAGTAATATTGGAAGCTTTGGTTGATCAGTTTCAAGGTGCTCTCCTGACCTTATTAGAAGGCAGAGGTGATCTGCTTTATGTATCATTTTGGGAGCAAAGAACACAGGTAATCCAGCCAACGAAATGGAAAGTCTGTGTTTATGTTCCAGTAGGTACCTTCAGTAAATGGAGAGCTTCCGTGGTGTGTGTGTGTGTGTGTGTGTGTGTGTGTGTGTGTGTGTGTATACATATTTATGTATATTCAATGTAATGGATGTAGAGCTGACAGTGTTAAGCCATTATCTGAGATGACTATAATTTTCTACAATCCTACTTTGTTTTTTTCATTTAGCATGTCACGCCACATCGTGCAGTCAATAAATTATGCCCCGCATTAGTCATAAACTCGCTTATGCCTACAACTTGGAAATATATTACTGTCCAATTATATTTTGGGTCACGTATCTCATTCAAGAATGAGCATACACGAGCAGAACCAACCATTCTTAAATCCATCCTTGTGCCTGCCAAGGGGTCCCTACAACTGAACAGATGTTACCATACTCACTACCGCCCACCAACCTACTTACTTTCCAGGGGCTTTAGAATTTGGTGCTACAGTTTATTAGACTAAATGAAATCCAAGTTTCACTTACTGCTAAAGAGAAAGAAATCCAAGCTAGATTATTTCCTAGAATGGTCTAACCATTAAATAAAAATAATAAATAAATAAAAGGCAATTGTTATTTAAGAGATAGGATCTCGTTATGTAGCCCAGGTTAGTTCTAACATGTAATCTTCCTATCTCAGCCTCACTGCTAGGATTAAAGGTATAAACTGCTAAGGCTGGTGAACCATTATCCACCAACATAACACAGATAGTTAAGAAGATTTAACTGTTAGGTACATCCTATATATTTTCACGCCTAAGGTTCAAAGGGTGCAAACATAAGACTCCGAGCACCCCAGAACAAGAAACACTCCTGATGCTCTGAGCACACAGACCACATACCAGCATAATCGCAGAAGTGGATGCGTCGCTTCTCCAGATCTGGGTTACTCTTTCTGTTGTATCTGACAGGTTGCGTACTTGGCGAACTGACTGGCAGAGTGGCAGGTAAATTCGGGTTGTGAATTGCCAGTTTGGAAGCAATTGTAGCAGCATAGGATGGAGGTGGGGTTAGATTCTGCAACATCTCAGCTTGTCTATCGGGACTTCCAGGCTCTGAGCTCGGTGGTGAAGGGGGAAAGTAGGTGGCCTGCTGTGGAAGAAACTGACTCGGCATGGTGTATGTGCAAGGGGGCATGCCCTGGAATTGTTTCATTGACGTCTGTGGGACAGCAGAGGGGTGTGTGTTAAGGCCTGCCATAGAAACATTAAGGGTGTCCATTACTGCTGTCTGGTTTGTCGAACTGGGCATGTCTAGATCCGGTGTATTCAATAGCTGGTAGAGGTGGCCCTGCTGGGAAGGGACAGAGACATGAAGATCTGGTATAGGAAGTTCTTGTTTGATAAAGATATTGTTCACCTCCGGCGGTGCTGTGGTCTGGTGGGAGCTGAATATACTGGTGAATTCTGGGAGAGCCTGGGTGGGGGGCGGAGGAGGGGCGGCCGACTCGCTCTGGTGGCTGAAAATGGTAACAGGTTCTGTCTTGATCTGCGTTACGCATGGTCTCTGGGATTTGTAGAGGCCAGTTCTCAGATGAGTGACGTCAGGGAAGAAGACATTCATGCTGATGCTGTAAGGTAAGCCTCCCGTGTCAGTGAAGTACTCGTCTACCGCTGAGGCACTGTCGCGTCTATACTTTTTATGCTCTGAGATTATCGGAACTGGAGGAAGCTGAGGTGTCAGATACTTCTCCATTTCACATCTTGTCTGAAAGAGAAAAGAGGAATACACATAATCACCTACAACTCAGTCAGGAAGGACAAATAAACATGGCTGACTTAAAAACTCCACCGGAGTACCGGGGCCAACTCCAAAGTGTTGCTAATAAACACCCAAGTTTATTTTGTCAATTGTGTCATTATCGGTTAACCAAAAGTTTCTATGACATGTCTTTGGTAAAATCACTCCCCCAAGTCATCACCAGACAAAAAGTGAAAGAGGCAAATGGGGGGGGGGAGTCAAAACATTATTTTTTGATGCAACCAAGTCTCAACCCCTGAAGAAGGGCAAATGTTCAGTTATACAAGGTTTTGCCAAACTGCCTCAAATCTGTTCACATCCATTTCACTTGAAAAGTAAAGCTTCTGTAAACCTTAAAAATTATTATTCCGAAGGGCTTTCATGTGGGCATAGTTATGTCATCACGTACCTAATATCAAATGTTCTTTGGCCATTTCAGTACTTTTTAAATAAAAACTTGGAACATTGGGCGCAAAAGCCTGTAACCACTGATACAAAACAACGGCACCCTCCACGTGTGATCTAAATGTTCATTTGAACCGGCAGATTCGGTAATTGGTTACTATAATAATGAAATGGTCCTATTCATATCCCTATCTAAAACAGATCTTTAATTATCAAGGAGAAAAATCACTCCCTTGGTAGACGGGTGCTAAGACTCCCGTGGGTGGGGAGAGGCTGCTGCATCGCCAGCACAGTCATCAACAAAACATTTATCATGTCCTCTCCGTGGGCCAATGCTACATTCCCCCTTCCTCTGTAAAAAGCGCAGTCATCTTGCTCTCTCCTGAGAGAAAACTACCAAAGTGAAATAACCAAGGATCTTCCAGGCCCTGATTAAGAACATACATAATCCAGCAACTGACCAGACACCTATCTTTTATCCCAGATCTCTTCTCTAATATAACGAAAGCTTTAAATTCTCTCAAAATTTTTTTGACATTGAGAGGAAGTTAGAAAAAGATCAAACCCCAGCTAAATGAAATGGTTCACAGAACAGAAAACCACTGCACCTCAATCGATGAATACGAGTCGTATTTTTGCTTTTAATTTTCAAAAGAATGTCACCTCGGATCTCAGATCACCAAGATCTGGATGTGGACGAGGACGGACGGGATTTCCCGGATATGCAGGACTTAAAAATAAAGATTCATGCTGTAGCCATGTGAGTCACATCTGACAAAATGCCACTGTCCTCTCAAAGCACTGCGCCACTGGCAGACCCCAAGAAACAGGCGCTGGGTGCAAATACAAAATACAGCAAGAGGCTATTAAACTAAGCGTCTTGAAATAAACCGAACTTAAAAACCCTTTCGTGCACTGCGCTCCCGTGGCGGTTAGTGGTTTCTGATTTTAGCTCTTCCAGCTGTTTGCATGTGGGTCTGTTTCCAATTTTTTTTTTTCCTTGGGACTAGCTAAAAGTCCCGGGAAGTTTTTTCTAGGCTATATGACTCCCGTGCGTGGGCGAAAGAAACAGGCGCTTGCTCTAATTCGGCTGCTGGGCAAGTGTAAAAGCCAACTGCCAGCTTTCAACGCGACTCCGGGAGGAAATTTACGCACACACGAAGAAAAACAACACCCCTGGCCTTTTTTGTCCGTGTTTCTTTTTAAGGAAAATGCGGTGTTCCAATACAACCTCAAGATTCTAGTTTCCCACACGGGGCCCTACAATCCATTCTAGGGTGAGCCACGGGGGTATATGAAACCCCAATACTCCACAATTTGCATTTCTATTTCACCCTAGAGGACGCAGGCAGGTGGACTTCCAAGGCCAGGGCCATCGGGAGACAGTGGTCAAGAAGCATTTTAAGCCGAGTTGAGCGTGGGTACAAGCTTTCATCCCCCACGCCAGAAAAGACGAGGTGCACGCGAGCGCGCGGCTCTCCTTAGCCTCCTCTGGACAGATCCGGGTGGGCCCCCGCCCTGCTCCCCCATCCACTCCGCGGCGCCCCGTCTGGGAGCGCAGGGCGGGGCTGCCCACCCGGGCACCCGTTCCCGCGCGTCCCAGCCTGGAGCGGCCCCTGTCGCCCGCGCCTCGCAGCGACGGGACACGCCCGAGCCGGGGAAGGGAGGCCGGCCGCTCTGCTTACCTGGACCAGCTCCTCGGAGGGCAGTCGCGGGTCGGCGGCCGGCGGCGGCGCGGGCGGGTGGTGGTGCGCGTGTTTCAGATCGTCTCCGGAGAAGAGCGCCGCGTCGCGGGCCGGGTTCGCAGCGCCCAGCACCGGCTTGAGCTGCGCGAACACCGGCTCGTCCTGCGCGGCCGGCGGCTGGGGCACTGGTCCCAGGCGGGCGCTCATGGTTAGCACCCGCGTGGGCATGGACGGTCTGGGGATTACGGGAGCGGGGCACGGGGCGATCGCGAGTCCCACCTCGCGCAGGCTGGCACGGGACGGCGGACTCGGCGCGGGGCCGCGGCGGGGACCCCTGGGCCGGCAGCCAGACGCTCACGCAAGCGGGCGCGAAGATCGGGGCTCCTGGGCTCGGCCACGCGTCACTGCCGAGGTCCTCCAGCCGCCACTTTCTCCCGCCCCACCCCAGCGCTCGCTCGCTCTCTCGCCGGAACCCGCTCCCGCCACCTCCAAGCTCCACCAGCAAGCTAAGAGGGCGCGTACCTGCCCCGCGACTACTGACACTTGACGCCCGCCTCTATTTCACCCAACTCCGGGGAGGCAGGGCCAGCTCATCGGACTGGCAGCGTGGTGACCAATGGAAAGGCCCCAGGGCCAGCGGCTAGCCAATGGGAGGGGAGCCCCATGAGGTCCCGCCTCCGACGGGCCGACCGCACCCCTCGCGGGCCAGGAGCTTCGCGCGCAGGGCTGCGGCGCAGTTTGTACACAACTTCTCTGACAGATTGGGCCGGCGGAGCATGGGGCGGAGGGAAGGAGAGGAGCGGGTGGAATCTAGGAAGAGGGGGAAATCAGGGTGGAGACGTGGAGGGAGATCTCTCCGAACTGTTCTCTGCCAGGATTAGGGCGAAAAAAAAAAAAAAGTATTGCACGTCTTAGGTGTTGTGCAAGGACCTGAAACTCGAAAGCTGAAGACAGAAGGCAGCTAGGTGGGGGAGCTGAGGTTTCCAGTCTTATCCAATGAGTGTATTTTTTTTTAAAGTATACAAAATGTACTTTAGAGGAAAACACGGGGCGGGGCGGTAACAGATGTAAACCAGCTCTCATTTCTGTGTTTTCAGCCATAGATCTATCTACCCTTTAGCAGATCCCTTATGGCCTGAATAAAATCTGTAATGTCAAGCATTTTTTTTTTCAAGTCCTTGCATACCAACCTGGGCACATTTCTCCCTACAGTAGTTAAGGAGCTACAAGTTTTCACAGACATTTCTACTTTTCCTTCGCCGAATGTGGGCGAAAAAAGGCGGGGTGGGCCATATGAATGATGAAGTTTTTAATATTTAAACCATGTTGATTCTAGCCCGAGCATGGAATCTAATTTGAGAACTAACATCTAGCTCTACTGGATATTTAAATAGACATTACATCTTTGGCTTATTTTTGCTAGCACTGAAGTCTCGGGGGGGGGGGGTGGAGAATGGAGTTTTAATATTTTCAGAAGAGAAGTATGGCCCATCTACCTAATAGTGTCACCTTTTCCTACGAAACGGGAACCAAAGAAGCCACAAACATTCACAGATATTCAACGGCCCTGAAAACTGGGAATCCAAATTGGTAGGAAAGCAAGTCTGCTACATTACCGCCTTTTTACTGCCTTGTTTTAATGCAGGGTGAGTGATTTGGTTTGGTTTTGTTCGTAATTTTTGCCAGTAATCACACCAAAGGAAACTACTTTCCTTAATCCTTAATGCTCTTGTATATGATTTTATCTGGCTTAAACAATAAACTGCAACTTAAAAAGATGCCTGTAATATTGCTATCTATTTACGTGTGTTGGCAGCACACTATACCATAGTACTTACAGAGAGCACACTGGCCCCTTTGCAGTGAAGCATCTTTTTTAAAGTTCTTAGAAAAAAAAAAGTGCATCTCAAAGAGTGTGTCACGGGTATGAGTCGAATGTTCGCAGAAAGTCTCACGTGCTGGTGGTTTGTTTTAAGCAAAGATAAAATCATATTGTGAATTCAGTTTCTTTTCTCCCTTTTTCTTCCTCTTAGCAGTGATCCATTTTTACAGTTGTGGTTGCCGCTTTCAGAGGATGGTTGATGACGGCTTTCATGATACCAGGGTGCTATTTAACAAATGTCTGTGCACTTAGGTTTTAGTTGAACAGCCCCATGTTGCCAGCCTTCACCTTTAAAAGCAGGGCCTCATTTTCTCTGTTATTAAACTCAACCGTGTGCTCAAATAACTCTGAGACAGGTCATAGAATTGTTGAATTTTAACTTTTTAAAAAGAGGTCATTTTTTTAGAAGACCTTTGGATACTTAAAGCTGATAGAATGACCAGACCAAGGTGTGGGGTGTTGATAGCTCTGAGCAGAATGCCTCCTTTCTTTAACTCTTTACTCTCAGTACAACTTAAAGGTAATAATACACCTTGGGATTTCTCTTTATTCTGATTGGCTTTTAAGCCTAGCTAGACCAGAGCGTCAGTGGGGCATGGCATTTTGCTGCAATAAGACCCATTTCTTTTAGTGGCAATCTTTCTAAATTTCACAACAGCTTTTTGACATGCTCCCCCTTACAAAGATTTCAATCGCAGCAAATCAAGACCCCACTAAGCTATTTGACAGGCACCGAAGAACATATTTTTATAACCTTGTCCCTCTTTATTATTTTCCTATTTTTTAAAGAATGTATATATGAACCTGCTTTGGCCTGGCTCACATAGCTGATCCATTTCCAGTTTTAAAAATACTTGAATATCTACTTTTTGCTTGAAATGACGGCATTTACTTACATCTAATTTCTGGCATAAAGATCGGGCAGTAGGGCCACCGCTTTTAAGTTAGTAACAGTTTCTCTCAAACCCTTAGCTCTTCAATCTCACAGAAAATAACCAGCTTAACTGGGTATGACTGTACGGAAATTGGACTGCAGTCCTTTTCTGGGGTGTGTACTGTGCTGTTCTAAGCACACAGAGACCATGTTTAACCAAGACAAACACCGCTGTTGACAACTTATCCACTCAGCTTCCAAAAAAGGGTTAAAACTCGATAAATATTTTTCCGATTTTTTCCAGGTTCTACACTGGCGTGCCGCCAGCCAGTGTGAATGGACAGATCCTGAATTACTTTGAACTTTCTAGTTCTTTGCATTCCTCCCTGCTGAGTCGTCCTGTACCATTAGGGAAGATGGGAGAAAACAAAAAAGACAAATGTCAGGTTTCAGAAATCAATTAGTGGCCTGGCAGTAGTGTGTGAACTGAAGTGTGCCAAAAACAGGGGATTGATTCTGAGGGAACGAAAGAAAATGGTTGAGTAGTTAGGCTGGCTAGGAGGGCAAGCATAGAGCAGTGTTGCATGCTTAGGTCCTTAGTCACTGGGCAGAGGATTTAGTCTTAGAATAAACCCCAAGTGTCACTATCTTTACGGGAATAAATACTCCTGAATGTGTGGGGGCTGAGCCGGCATCCAGCTCCGGGGGCGGGGGCTTGCAACAGACAGTGGAAAAAATAGATAAATAGCTTCTGAATGAGCCGACGAAAGCAAGGAGCAATCTGCAGGGCAGTGCTTAAAGAACACGCAACAACAGCAGAGACATCTCTGGTCAGTTGAACACACACACAAAAAGTCCTCCAAAACACACTCAGTTTGGGAGAATATCCACAGGATATTCCATTTCTGTACTCAGAACTATCAAATGATACTGGACCGTAAGGGAAGACACCAGAAAGAGCAAAAGTAACTTCTGGTAAGTGAGCACAGAGTGCCTAAGGGTAAGATTATTTAATTAAAAGTGACTTTTATATTCAGCTTGTATCCCGGTTGGAATCTGGATCAATGGAAGCACGGGAGATATTTTGTCCCATAGAACACTTTGTATCTTTAATCTCTTTTTGGTTTTTCATTCCCACTTGAAGGCACACATTTTAAAAAGTTTTCTCAGACAGTAACACAGTAAATAAGTTCTCCAGGAGACTAGACAACATGCAGATCATTTTGATTCAAGAACTTTAGAGACACAACAGATGTCTCTTTCCTTTCTTTTGTGCTGACAGATATGTAATTTCAATACTTTAAAGATTTCGTTTTTGTATAATTTCAAACGACATATTCCTAAAAAAAAAAATTTAATATCCTGATTGCACTGTCTCCTGTCCCTTGTTCATAAGAAATACGTTTTATTTAATTTTGGACTTCAGTGCATTCTCCATGATACTCTGAAAAGTGGCTTGCGCTTACACAATGCAGCTCATCCACCCCAGTTCTAAAACACTAGTAGTACATTTTTTAAAAAGTAGAGGTTTACCTTTTGGAGGGACTGGGATTGCTTTTTCCACCTTGTTAGTATACTAAGCAGATGAAAGTGGCAAAAATGAATGCCTTAGACCAAGTTATAGGCCGGGCATACTGCGGCTTCAACTGTACAGTATTTGAATTCCGACTCAAAATGTCATAGGAAAGAGGAGAGACCATTCCTGGCCTGAAGTGGTTACACCAAACAATCTTTTAGAACATCAGGGATGCTACCTCATCAGCATCACAATGAGCCAATGGCTAGCCAACTTATGACAACAGCAGTACTGGCCCCAGGCTGTGGGGTGCCGTCAGGGCTTCACCGCGGGAGTGCCCCCCAGAGGTCCCCAACTGGGAAACATCCCTGTAGGCATGGATTCCTAGACGAAAGGTGGACAATAGTGGTAGGACTAATGTCACGGCTCCATGTGCTGTTGTGGACACGTCTGGGGGAGGACAAGTGTGTCAACAGGTTTGAAGAAGGCAGAAGATATGGATGAGCTCAAGGGAGATTAGCCAGGCCTGGCAGGACTCTGCCACAACCCCAGCACCCAGAAGCAGAGCCCGGACAGTAGTTACAAATTCAAGGTCAACCTGGACGCACTCAGAGTGACATAGGGAGAGCCTGTCTAAAAGGTAGATAACTCTCCATCTAGAAAACAAACATATATACATACACATATGTATATATATGTATATATATGGAAATAACAGGTATCCAACAATAAGACAGTAACATTATACACACACACACTTAGTACGGAAGAGTACTCTTGCTGAAGATCTGAGTTTATTCCCAAGCACTCATACAGGTGGCGCACCACCACCTGGAATCTCCAGAGGATTTAATGCTTTGGACCTTCATAGACATGTGCGAGCGAATCTGTACACACACACACACACACACACATACATACACATTTAAATTGAAATTATAATAAAACTCTTAAAAAAAAGAAAAAAAAAGAGGACTGGAGAGATGGCTCAGCAGTTAAGAGCTTTGACTGCTGCTCTTCCTGAGGTCCTGAGTTCAAATCCCAGCAACCACATGGTGGCTCACAACCATCTGTAATGAGAGCTGATGCCCTCTTCTGGTGTGTCTGAAGACAGCTACCGTGTACTCACATACATAAAATAAATAAATAAATCTTTAAAAAAAGAGAGAGAAAAAGAAAGTTCATGACATAGGAAGTAAAAGAAGTGTTCAAGAGAGGGAAATAAAAGGTAGAGGTTTTTATAAACATGGACCCACAGAGGTGAAAAGAAAGTACAAAGTTATGGCTTTTGAAGCCAGACAACACAGCACCTAGCAACAGCTCCTAGAGAGACTGGGGCAGGTGAAATGGTGATGCACGGTACTGTGTCTGGATTACACAGTGAGTTCCAGGCCAGCTCTGACTACTTAGCTAGACCGTCTCAAACTAGCCTATTGCTGGCTGTCGTGGTGCATACCGTGTAGTTCAGCACCCATAAGCTGGAGGCTGGAGGGTTAGAGGAAACTGAGGCCAACCTGGGCTACATAGCACCCACCCAGCCTCAAACTAAAAACACACAGACAAAGGAACAAACGACCCTTATTTTGACATCTAAGATGAGTTGGTAAAATTATTGGGTAATTTTTCTTTTTTTTTCTTCCTCTTTCTTTCCTTGGAGGGATTTGGGAGCAAGAGGGGTGTCCTAAGTTGATGAAGGCTAGAGATATAGCTCAATTTAGGTGGAGTGTTTTGCCAGCACTTTGTGTTCCCTAACACCACACAAAGTCGGCACAGACTTGTAATCCTAGCACTTAGGAAGTGGAGACAGGAGGATCAGGAGTTCAGGATTATCCTTGGCTATGTAGTGAGTTCAAATCCAACCTGGTCTGCATGAGATCCTGTCTTAAAAGCAACCAAAGGAAACAAAACCAAACCAATATTTAACTTTTTTTTCTTTTTTTTTGCTACACAAACACCGGTTTCTCTGTATAGCCCTAGCCAACAGACTGGCCTTGAACTCAGAGATTTACCTGTCTCTGCCACAGAGTGCTGGGATTAAATACAATGCGCCACCACCACACAGCTACATTTTTGACAGTTAGAAATATATATCATGGGCTGGTGAGATGGCTCAGCGGGTAAGAGCACTGACTGCTCTTCCCAAGGTCCTGAGTTTAAATCCCAGCAACCACATGGTGGCTCACAACCACCCATAATGAGATCTGACACCCTCTTCTGGTGTGTCTAAAGACAGCTAGAGAGTACTTACTTATAATAATAAATAAATCTTTTTTTTTTTTTTAAAGAAATCTATATCACTTGTAATCAGAGTAAAAC
>JADRCC010571542.1:0-13690 GCA_019843855.1 Hylomyscus alleni
TTTTTTTTTAAATAGAAGAAGTATAATGAATGCTTCCTATTTTGCCTGTAAATAGTATTTGCACTTCTCGAGTGCTTGGCTCCTGTAGTGGTCAGAAAAGGGCACTGGATTTACAGATGGTTGTGAGACACCATGTGGATGCTGGGAACCAAACCTGAGTCTTCTTCAAGAGTAGCAAGTGCTCTTAATTGCCAAGCTATCTTCCTAGACCCTCATAGTTCATTTTTTTAATTGGGTTGGGTATTTCCTTGATGTTTAGTTTTTTTTTTTAAATTTATTCTAGATACTAATTCTTTGTTTGATGTATAGCTAGAAAAGATATTCTTCTATCATGTGGTCTGGATCTTTATTCAATTGACAGTTTTCTTGGCTTTACAGAAGCTTTTAAATTTTATGAAATCACATTTGTCAATTATTGACTTTATTTCCTGAATAAGCTGTGTTATTCAGAAAGTAAATAATCAATAAACAAAATCCCATGAAATTAAAATATTCAATTCCATCAGTCTATGATAGCAATGACATGGTGGTTCCCCTACCATGGTTTTGTAATGTAGTTAAAAGTCAGGTGAAGTGATGCTCCCTGAAGCACATTTTTACTCAAGATTGCTTCAGCTGACCTGTGTCTTTTGTGGTTCCATATGAACTTTAAGATTATTATTATTATTTTTTTGGCTTATGTGAAGAATGTCACTGAGCTTTTCCTTGATATTGCGTTGAATATGTGGTTGTTTTTTAGGATGGTCATTTTCACAGTTTTGGTTCTGGTCTGTGAGCATGGGAGACCTTTATATCTTCATGCTTTCATGCCACATAGCTTGGTCTTATTCTTCGCATAGACTTTTGTCTCTCTGAGATGATCTCTGTCTTAGGGTAGTTAGGAAGGATAAGATACTAACATGCCCATGTTGAAGACTCACATATTTGTTAATGAGAGAGGGAGAGGAAGATGGAGAGGGAGAGAAGGACAGGGAGAGGGAGAGGGAAAGAATTCTTCATGACAGCTGTGCAAAACAGGACAGAGTTGTATTGTAATTTCCTTTCCTTTGGAAGTCAGTATTTCTTATCCTCATAGCTGGCTGTGTCATTGGGCTGTGACTAGGATCCACTACATCTTCAGAGTACCTCCGACTCTCCCATCCTGGGGTCTTTGCTCTCTCCAGAGTCCTTAACAGACCAATGACCCAGGGAGCTCTGATAGCTTAGTTTTCTAGGTGTATGATCCACGGGCAGAGGTGGGATTTCAAACTTGTCTGGGTATTTTTAAATTCATACATTTTATGTATCCATCTGGCCTGTCTCTACTCCATAAGCACTGTTCCCATTGGCATGAAGGAACCTCCAGTGCAGGAGCAGACAAGTCTCCTACCCAGTGCCTTCCCAGTTCAGCATACAGGCAGGTCTGTGAGAGGAAGGGTGCTTCTTACATGCCTGTTCCCTCCTTTGTTCTGCCAGTGGGACCCTGGAGATGTGCCTCTTGAATATAACATCATATACAGACTTGTTCCAAAAAGATCTCATGTAGCTTACTTCAAAGAGTTCCTGGGAAGAGAAAGACCCAGGCGAACACAGTATGCTTCTGTTCTGTGTGTCTTCACAGGGCATCCTGCATCCTGCCTTTTCTCCTTCTTCTACTTCCATGCTCTCATGTTCTTTGACTTCAGAATCATCCTCACAAACCTGTGATGAACAACAGCCACTATAAAGGGAAGGGGATACTGACTGAGTACGGGAATCCTAGGCTGGGAGGAGTCTACAACACAGGTACATCTGTGCAATGTGCTTCTCCTCTGGTACTGTCCAGTTGTGTCAGTTCCCCTCCTGTGTTAGCTATCACAACTGCAGAGCATTCTGTAGGGAGGTGCCTACAGCATAGGCAAGGACACTGAATTTTAAGTGGCCCCTCTGTAGCTCCTTCTCTTCACAGGGCATCTAGCTAGATGAGATGCTTTCTGAGGACAGGGACCATGTCTTGAGAGATTACCTGTGATTCTATTTTCTTCAGAAGATTGTTCATGGCTGACTTACTGAGTACATCTGAAAATTCTCACAGATGCCAAATTCTTCTCCATTTCTCCCCCTAGTGTCTTGTCCTCCTGTTCACTGGTGGGCTCAGCCAAGGGAGGTTGTGAATGGACTCTGGCTGCTCTTTCTTGCTCTTCTTGATGCAGACTGACAGGTAAGTGCCTGCATTTTGACTATTTGTTCATTTATTCAAATGCCTTTACTGAAAATTCTATTAGATGTTGGGCTCTGGGCCAGGCTTGGGGAAGATGACAGTGACTGTCTTGATTAGGGTTTCTATTGCAGTGGTGAAACACCATGACTGTAAGTAACGTGGGAAGGAAAGGTTTTATGTCAGCATACAGCTCTCAGGTTATACTCCAGTGCTGAGGGCATCAGGGCAGGAACTCGAACAGGTTAGGAGCCTGGAGGTTAAGAGGTGATGCAGAGGACATGGAAGGGTGATGCTTACTGGAATGTTCCTCATGGCTTGCTTAGCCTACTTTCTTAGAGAACCCAGGATCATCAGCCCAAGCGTGGCACCATTAATCACTAATTAAGAAAACACACGACACATCTGCCTGCAGCCTGATTTTATAGTGGCACAGTCCCTCTTAACACATGAGTCTAGCTTGTGTCAATTCAACATAAAATTAGACATTCCATCAGTCATTATGGTATATCCCCATAGCAGAAACACCCAAAGGAATGAGGTACATAGGTGATATGAAACAGCTTTCATGTTCAACTTGACACAACCTAGAATCACCTGGAAAAAATCCTTAGTGAGGGATTGTCCACACTGGGTTGACGGGACTGCCTTGATTACTTCATATGGGAGGACCTATCCACTATGGGTGGCACCATTCCGTACATTTGGGTGCTGGACTGTGTAATAATAGAGAAAGCGAGCTGAGCACTAAGCATGCATTCATTCTCTCTGCTCTTGACAGTGGCTGAGGGATGACTAGTTAAAGTTTCTGGTGCCTTGATTTCCCATCAAGGATGAACCATGACCTGGGATTGTAAGTTTAAACAGATATGTTCTCCCCTGAGTTGCTATGGCCATGGTATTTTACTAGAGACAGGAATGAGACTATAACAGATGACTGCTGAGAAAGCAAGACTTCTGGGCTGAGAGCACTACCAAAATGACTTGGATTAGAAATAGGATAATTTCCTCGTTAAGAAATGTAGAAAGAGGATCTGTATAGGAGCTCTGGGAAGGCCTGAGTAGGACAGGATCATGATATCCTAACTTCAAATCCATTTTTCTATTTTTGCATCATAGGTAAACTTTGGAAAAATTTCCAGGAATCACTTCATAGTCTGAGGTACTGGACTGCAGTGAAAACAGGCGTAACAATTCTGATCATGAATCTGTAGACTGATGACAACCACACAAGACTCCCATGGTCATTTTTCTGGTCTCTAGGTCTTCATACCTCTATTTTTTTTTCTTGAGACAGAGTTTTTCTGTATAGTCCAGGGTGACTTGGAACTAGCTCTGTAAACTAGGCTGGCCTCAAACTCACAGAAATCCTCCTGCCTCTGCCTCCTGAGTTCTGGGATTAAAGGCATGCATCACCACCATTTGGCTCTCATGATCCCTACTTGACTCAGTTTTTGACACAGCATCTCACTATGTAGCTTTGGTAATCCCTGAACTTGCCATCCTCTTGTCTCTGCCTCTCACTGTGTTGGAATTACAGGCATGTGATGGGATTCCTGGCTTAGTCTGTTAATGTTAGTTGTTATGCATGTTAGATAAATGCCCCCTAACTACAGGGCACAGAAACCAATGCACAACTTTAGAAAGTTAGCGTCCACTTGAAATAATATATTGTTTATCAAATATCTCATAAAGTTGTTCTGAAATTTTAATTACACTAAAAATAAGTGAAAATCTTGGCATGATGGCATATACCTGTAATCCAAGCCCTTGTGAAGCTGAGACAGGAGGATGCCAAATTCAAGGCCTATTTGAGCTCCATGGTGAGAGCCTGTTTTAAAAACATCAAAGCTGGAGAGGTGGCTCAGTGGTTAGTAACACTTTCAGAAGACTTGAGTTGGATTTCCTGATGTGGTAGTTGGCTCATAACTGCCTATAACTCCATCTGCAGGGGATCTGATGCCCTCTTCTGGCATCTGAAGGCATCATATTCATGTATATATATGTAACCACACACAGATACACATATTCTTACAGATGAATAAAACAAATCTTTTAAAAATTCAACATTATTGAAAATATAAGCTAGTTGATCCACAAATTTAATACCTATTTCCTCAAGTCTTCCCTTATGTCTTAAATTAGTGGCATTATACTCTCCTCTTCTGTATTTTGTAGATATTTAGATATTTTATCATTTGTTTTTTAAGTTCTCTCTCTCTCTCTCTCTCTCTCTCTCTCTCTCTCTCTCTCTTTCTGTTTCTTGCTACTGATGGGGACATATGCTGTTCATTCTGTAAGTTTATCTTAAACCTGACAAACACTGAATTTGACTTTGTTTTTTTGACTAGTTTGTTTCAGGATTCTGCTGTCTCTCTGACATCAATGATTTTGTCTCTGTGGAGGTTTAAATGAGAAACATTGCCCATAGGCTCATGTTTGAACACTCCATCCCCAGCCAGTGGCACGGTTTGGGAAAGTTAAGAAACCTTTAGTAGATAGAGCCTCCCAGGAGGAAGTGCTTCACTGGGGGGTCGGATTTGAGGGCTTACAGAGTGGCTATACTTCCTGTCTTCTATGTGCTTCCTGCGTGGATGAAAGTAATCATCACATTCTTGTGGCCATGCCTTCCTCACTATGATGGACTCTGTCCTTCTGGAGCTGCAAGCTCAAAATAAATCTCTTCTTTTCTAAGTTGAGTTTGTCAGAGTATTTTATCACAGTAACAGAAAACTAACATAATCTCATAACAATATTAATAAATCTTATTCTGTATTATGATCTTACTGTTATTGTCTTATTGCACTGGGCAGAGTGTTCACATAGTTCTGAATGGCAGTGGAAGTGGGTAAAATCTTGGGCTTATTCATGGTTGGGGGAGGGGAGCATTTGAAGGACATGTATTCAGCAGAATATTGTATTAGATGTGGGTTTATGAGATATAGCTTTTTGTCAAGTTAAATTTTACAGCTCCCAACTTTCTGAGAGACTTTTATAATTAGATGTTGAAGTTTTAGGAAATCTGTTCTTTATTGAGATTACTGGCTTTCCTCTCTTTCATCTGTGATTACAGGGAATCGACACTGATGTTTTTCCTGATGTTAAGCCATGCTTCTGACTTCAGTAATACTCGGTCATAATGTTTGAAATCACGTTAAATACTATAACATTTTCTCAAGGATCTTCATGTGTATGCTTGAATGAATATGCACGTAGTTATTCCTAACTCGTAATGTTCTTCCTTGGCCTTCAACTAAATTTGTATAACTTACATAATTAAAACTGACTGGAAAACATTCTTTTGAATAATTTGTGTAGGAATTATGATGTCTTCACTAGAAGTTTGAGCTTTTGTGTAACATAGTTAGGCTTTCTGCAGAAGGTGAAGAAGAAAGGACATTTATCATTCTAATTACTGTAATATCTGACTAGATAACTTAAGCCTTATAGTTCTCTTCCATATTACTTTGCATTTACATATATGTTTACATATTTTGCTTTGGTTTTATGATTAAGAGTGTGATGCATTATATTATCACCATTTAAATTACACTTGTTTTAAAATTTCAATTGTACTTACTAACAATTGTAGTTTTGAAAATTTTCATAGTATCTTTTAAACCTTATAATCATTCGGTTTTATAAATATTGTTAGTTTTGAAGATATCATATTTCAGGATTATTCATTTATATTATCATTTTTTTGTTTCTTTATTTTATTGCTAGCTGACTTAAAAACAAAATCTATTCTGTTACCTCCTGGTATATCTGATGTTCTATTATTATTATTATTATTATTATTATTATTATTATTATTATTATTATGGGGTTAGACATTAGCTTGCTTACATTTAATTTTTTAAATTTAATATAATACTTTCCAAAGTATTTAATAGAACTTAATAATACTTATCCTTCAGTGCAAATTTAGCCACTTTCTATAAAATTGGATCTTTTATTTTTATTGGTTTTCATCTCTAAGTGCTTTATTGTTGTCCTCAAGGATTTTTAATCCCAGGATCCAATAGTTCCTTTTCCCTTTTCATAGTTTATAGATCTATGCACTATTACACAGTGCTTAAAGGTGACCAATTCTGCTCTGTCCAGAGAGCATCACCCATAGTATGCTGACACAGGATATGGAGTCTATCCTTGTGGTCTTTGTGTCAATGTTCTCATGTGTTTGTGAGCTCAGGAATCCATTTGGTGTGTCCAACACATTTAACTTATACCTATTAGTCATGTTAAAGAAGCATCTGAGTTTTTGTTTGGTTTAGTTTTTGCTCCTCTGAGGTGTGACACCAGGCCTTTTGTTTCTTCTTATAATTCCAAATACTTTTTGAAGCCTCTTCAAGGCAGTAAGATTGCTTCATTATATGGAACTTTGAGCAGAAGTCCAATTTGAGGGCAGATAGAAGCAGATGCATTAGCCCCAGGAGGAAAGATGTGGGGGAGACAAAGGACCTTCCTTATACTCTTCCTCATTCTTTAGACTCCTTCCCAGATCGCTGTAGATCCTTAACCCTTTGTGGAGTAGGGCTTGAAAACCATTGGGAAGGCAAAGGTGGAGGCGAGCTTCAAATCAGTCCTACCAGCCATCTTTGTTATGATTTCCCCCACTTAACCAATTTTTTTCTCTTCATAAATAAGAAGGTTATTGTCTTCTGACATTTTATAGATGCAAAGTGCTGCTGTACTAATTATTAGGTACCTACTCAGCATTGAAACCATAGTGGCTTATATTCTTAGCACTTATAATAGCCTTTATGTTATGTCAGTTGCTTTTCCCTATCTTATTTTATCCCTAAATCAGTGGTTGGAGAGGGCTATAGATGAGACTCTACCCAGAGACCTCCTCTCTCTAGTTCAATTGAAGTACTGATTAGACTAGAGACTAAAAAACCTTTAATGATCAAACAATAGGGTTTGGAGATTGCCCTGAAATTCCATCCTTGCAGCTGTGTGTCCTTAGGCAGGCCATTTAACCCTTCTAAGAATAAGATCCATCTTCTTCTGAAAGATGGTGATGATCCTTATGGGCAGGCCACATAGTAGGTAGTCAGCAAGCTTGTAACAAGATGGCTCAAGCATCCGGCTTTGGCTTTAGTAACCTTGCAGTCCTGGGGTCTGAGACCAGCAGAGAAGAGGCAGAGGAAGTCTGCAGATGTGGGTGGGTGTGCTCATGGCACCGCCATGCCTCAAATTGTATAGTCTCTGGGAGATGCTGGGCAGTGTGCAACCTACTTATAATTAATGGATAGTCGGGTAATGGGTCTGGGTGACTCATCAGCCAGGGAAGAGGGATCCAGCTCTTCCCACATTTAGTTTAATTGAAACTATAAAACATTTATTACTTTGGGCACAGGACAGTAACTTGGGTTTTTAAATATCATAGTGATGATTTCAGCCACTTCCAAAAGAGAAAATGAGATTGGAGGGGGCAAGGCAAAACCAAAAAAATCTTGTGGCTATGTCCCTTCACCTCTCAGGGTCTCTAGAGTTGAGGAGGGAGATACAAAATGACCCAGTGCCAGCACCTCCCCATCCCAGGTGCTGAGATAATGAGAAGAGCAATTGTAGATGAAACACTTTGTGTTACTCGATCTACATTCATGTACAGGCTCAGACTGGGCTAGCTGCTGGTTTACTGCTCACTGGCGTTCCCAGGGAGTAAAGAACGGAGCAGAGTGTGACTTTTATTCTCTCTTAGGATGCTGGACTTTCTTCCACATATTGCCATCTCCTTGAGTTTCTCTTTCTACTACACTGTTGCATGAGATTTCAGTGAGTAGGTTGTTACCAGTCTTCTAGATATTCTATGAGAAGGCTGAAAACTGTAAGCCTTGGCTTGGTGAATGGGTGCTTGCTTGCGTAAGCAGGAGGGCCAGAGCTTGAATTCCTACCATCCAGATAAGAAGTTAGACCTAGAACTTCAACTCTGTGGGGAAATGGGAGACAGGAGGGTTGCTGACTTCCAGATGAGCTCCAGCTTCATGGCAATAAGAAAGATTGATAGCTCAGGACACCTGATGTCCTCTTCTGTCCTATGAACATGCACATGAGTTGGACATACTCACACATGTCTACATATGGACATGCACCAGCTACACAAAAGCTGTGATATAGTTATTTCCTGAAAGTTTACATATCTTGTACTTTTTAAGAAGTATGTTTATTTTTATTTTATGTGCATGAGTGTTTGCCTGCATGTATGTAAATATACCGTGTGCATGCAGGGTCTGCTGCAGCTAGAAGGTGATGCCAGATCCCCTGGAACAAATAAATGGTTGTGGAGCATAATGTGGGTGCTAGGAATCAAACCCAGGGCCTCTGAAAGAGCATTGAGTGTTCTCTTAACTTCTGAACCATTTCTCCAGCTCCCATACCTTGTAATTTAGGGAACCAGCTTTGAGTACATGAGGATTGGTTGTATAATGAAGGTGCCAATTTTCATTTGTTTGACTTTCTTCCTGTCTCTCTATTCTTTTTTTGTTTTTGTCTTTGTTTTGTACTCGTGGTAGAGTATGTGCTGTATTTCTTTATTCCTCCTTATTTTAGGACCATCAATACTTCTATAAGTCATTCAAATTCTTCCAGTTCATTGCTTTTATTTTCCCATTTTTCTCTTTGTTTAAAAATAGGAGCTTAATATATAGTCCAAGATATACTCAAATCTACCATCCTCCTGCCTGAGTCTTCTGACTGCTGTGACTAAAGGCATGTACCACGATGCCTAACTTGGATCGTTATTTGTTTGTTTTGAGAAAAAAGTCTCTAGCTAGCCTCAGAATCACTAGGTAACCAAGGATGACCTCAAACTTCTGATCCTCTTGCCTCTACCACCTGAGTGTTGAGTAAGCCATCACACCTGATAGATGTGCTGCTAGGGATCAATCCAAGGCTTTGCACTCCTCGACAAGCACTCTACCAACTGAGCTATGCTACCAGCTCCTCAATTTTCTGTTTTATGATATGTAAATTAAACCTAGAGCATTGTGCTTGTTAAGCAAGCACTCTACCACCGAGCTACATTCCAGGCCCCCGATCCCGGGTTTTAATCTTTGCAGAGTGCTTGATCACACAAAGGCCTTGCCATTTCCCTAAGCAACCCCTCATGATCATATACTAAAGTGACTCCCAGTGATATTTCTTAAGTCCCTTGTGCATATTTTACCTCCAAGAAAAGAGATGAAGTCTGCATTATGCTCTAGCCTTTCTTGAGGGCAGAAAGCTTGCTGGAGCCTGTATCTTTGGGAGTTCTAAGCAGTGTCTTCTCTCCAACACCAAAAGACATGTACAGAAAGTCAAATTCATTTTCTTTAATTAGTTCTGTCTTTGGGGGCGGTTATTGCAAACTAGGCATAGTGGGCTCAGAAAGGGAAGTTGGAATTGAGCTTGCATCTCCAGGTAGCTGATCCCGGACCACATCTTCCATGCAGTACTAATTAAAAAGCTGCTGCTGGCACCCAGAGAAGGGTTTGCTGTAGCATGCTTCCTGGAGATGGATTCTGAACTTCTAATGAAGGACCAGAACAAAAATAACCGAGCCAACATCACCCCGCCTTCAAAGATGGAATATGCTAAAACATGGAGGGACTGTGTATGGTGGGAGGTACAACTCTCTCTTATTCATCTTGTTGATGTTTTGTGTTTAAAGCAGGATGATACTCTGTATCACACGCTAGCTTTGTCCTTATATTCTTGCTTCAGCTTCCCTAGCTCCTAGGGAGATAGTTCTAGCTATATGTATATATTCCTATGTCTGGTCATTGTTTGACTTAAATTTGTTTTTAGCATCTTGTGGTGTGTGTGTGTGTGTGTGTGTGTGTGTGTGTGTGTGTGTGTGTGTGTGTATTTATGCAACAGTGCAATGCATACATGTGAAGATCAGAGTATAGTTTCCAGGAGTCAGATCTCATCTCCTACCATGCAGGTCCACATAATCCAGACTCAGGTCATCAGGCTTGGCAGCAAGCACCTTTACCCACTGAAGCATCTCATTGGCCCTAAAAAAATACTGTTTTTGCAGGAGATTTTTATGGAGGTTGTACTTGGTTTTAGTTCTATGTAACTAAGTACTTAATGAGGCTTAATGACAAAAGGCATTTGAGGGCTGGGGATGATACTCAGTTGAAAGAATTCTTACCTACCATGTGGAAGACCCTGGGCTCTCTCTCTAGCCATGCAAAAGCTAGGTATAATAGAACATTCACAGCAGCAATGCCTTATTTGCAGTATTGAAGCAGCAGAGGTTAATCTCCTTCTAGTCCACACTTAGACCCCACCCGCCTCCCATTATAGGCTTCTGTTAAAAAGATAATTGATGATAAAAGATTAATGATTCTCATATAAAATGAATGTGTTAAGTATTTTTATTTAATTCATTTAGCATTTGAGGTCATAACCACTTCACAGAAGACTCAGACAGTGTGATTAGCCATGGACTCCACAAAGAGAACACATGGGGACAGAACTGGTTGCTTGCACAAGGTAGGGGGCATTGTCTCACTTCAGAGTTTACTAGTATGTCTGTAGATGTTAATTATTTTTCATAAATTTCAGAATGCCATCGCTTTAAACGTCAACTTGACAGAACCTAGAGTGACATTGGAAGGGAATTTTACTTGAGGGATCATACAGATCAAATTGGTCCATGCTCATGTCTATTGGGGGAGTGTGTTGATTTTTAATTGATGTAGAAGTGTCTATCCCACTGTGGGTGGCATAATTCCCTAGTCAGTTGGTGCTGGAAAAAGAAATCCGGATAAGTGCGTGTAAATGAGCCAACAGCATTCCTCCATGGTTTCTATTTCTAGTTTCTTCTTGAGTTCTTGATCCAACTTCCCTCAATGATGAACTTTGACCTGGAAGTATAAGCCACAGAATGTTTTTTTTTTCTAGAAATTTTGTTTAAAGTTTGTCTTTACATTTCAACCTATAACTAAGTTACTGTGCCTTGAGGTCATTTAGAACTATGCTCTAATTCTCCTTTCATACTGTATATTCCTCCTGTTCAGAATCTCCTAGCTTTTCAGAGAAACACTGCAATCAATCTCACTACATTTTGAACACCACATGTTTCTTATTTTTCCTTTGTGACCCATTCATGGTCCTGACTCAGAACAATGTAGGTTATATGTGAACTAAGACCATGCACTGGAAGCAGCCAGCTGTTGAAAGGAACGTTCCCCCTCCAAATATGTTAGAAAAAAGATGTGGGGATAGAGAAATAATATGTTTGTGGCTTTGTATGCTGTTCTGAGTCAGTAGGGCCAGAAAAACCAATCTTCTCCCTTATGAGACGACTGTAAAAACCTGGGGAAAAAAGTTTCTCATTCTTTCCTTGTTCCTGTGTGTGCCATGCTGTTCACTATATAAAGAGGATGGCCTTTGTTCAGGCTTGCTTCTTAGAACAGACTCTTAGATTAGAACAAGAGAGACTGAAGCTCTTCTGAGTACATCAGACCCAGTCTTGGGTAAACACTGGTAAGAATTATCTTTCACCTTTTGGGCGGCATCACCACAATAAGCCAGATAAATCCTTTCCTTGCCAAGTTGGTTTTGGTCTGAATGTTTTAACAGTGTAAGAGAATGAAACCAGGACAAATATCTACCAGCTTACAGAATTCTGAAATTGCTCCCCAACGCATGTGCTCTGTGGAAGATGGTGCCATGAAGACTAGCAGTGCCACACAGCCAGCATGTCTGCTTGGGAGGCCCCTGGCCCTGAATGCCTCTCAAAAATGACCTCCTCCTTTTTTTTTCCCCTGGTGCTCCATGGCCGCCTTCTTTTGGTTTGACTTATGGTCTGCTGCTTCCAGAATGTCTCTATTGGTTGATGCAAATCACTCTGCCTGGGTATAGGAGACCCTATGGAAGCTGTGGCAAAGATGTCCCTATGATGTGACCATGTTGAGATCCTGAGTGGAAGTCTTTCTGCTTTTAGTCTGTGTCCAGGCTCAGGTCCTGCTGATTAAATGGCATTAAATTCTTGGCCCTGAAGTCCATCTACAAAGGGATGGAGGTCTCCGCACTGATTGGACTGTTCTTGAGAGTTGAGGGAAGTGTTTCCTTTATTCCCTTTGTCAGCATCAAGGAGCAAGGCAGCTCTGTCTCTTGTGGTATCTCTGTCCTGGAAAGATAGGATTGGCAGTCTTGGGCTAGATTCTAGCATCCTAGGCTCCATGTACCATACATAGATGGTATCGTCTTTGAGAGTACTGACAGCAAGAACAAGGAGATGCTGTGCTGTGGGTCCCATCTCAAGGTGAAGATTCCTGATGTGACAGATTTCAGAGGGTATATCTTGGCCTTGACAGCCCAATGTGGAAGGTTCAGTGTGGCATGTCAGGCCTGAAAGAACCTCTGAGGGGCTTCCTGCCAATGCCCTGTATCCAGAAGTGTAGATGCCAACCTGGCTGAGACCGTGCCAGAAGCAGGTGGAAGGGTTTGGCTTTGCCAGCAGAGTGTGTGCAAGTTTCCTTCCCACCACAGAGTCCAACCAAGGGGAAGTGTCAAGACACCTACCCAACTTTTCTGACAGGGCCTCCCGGAACTCTCCAGGTTCACCTCTCACTCCTGTTACTGTTTTCAGTTCTTGAGCCAAGACACTGTAGTTGCCAGCACCACCTTTTGACCCCAAGACAAGCCTGCTTGTCTATTCCATTTTCCTGCTTCAGCATGTTCTCACCTATGTGTTGTAGTAACTCAATTATCCTACCAATAGTCTAGCCTTTAATTCATCAGATAAATGTTTCTGGGGCAGAGAGCACTTCCTTGGAATCTGGAAGAGACATGCTGGAGACACAGAGAATAACTACAGACTAGTAAACTGTGGAGGGAGAGACAGTGTGTGTGTGTCTGTGTGTGTGTGTGTGTGTGTGTGTGTGTGTGTGTGGTGAGAGAGACAGACAGAGAGAGACAGGGAAATAGAAAGACATAGAGATAAGCACAGAGATATAGAGACACAGAGCAAGAGAGACAGAGGTAAAGACAGGGACAGGGTTCACAGAGGGGTAGGGATTGAGGATGATTGGGTGGGAACCATCTTAGATGCCTTTATGCAGAGTGCAGAGGATTCTAGAAGGGTCTTGATGGGAAAAGAGAGAGCCCAGTGTCTTACTAGATGTAGAGAACAGGCTGAGGGGGCTCAGCTGAGATGGTAACAGGGAGGCTGTTCTGAGAGAAGGACAGCAGTGACCTTGGGGGGCATAACTTCCATCTAGATTTGGGATTGTGGTCCATCCCACTGGAGCCATAGCTTCCTTTCTTACCAGGAGTGATAACTGATGGTCTGTCTTTCAGTGAGAACTGTGAGCAAGTATTGTTCTGGAGGGGTTCATGTAGGGTGGTGTGGTGTTTTGAATATGCTTGGCCCAGGAGGTGGCACTTTTAGGAGGTGTGGCCTTGTTGGAGTAAGTGTGGTCCTTTTGGAGAAAGTGTGCCACTAAGGGCGTGGCTTTAAGACCCTTGACCTAGCTGCCTGGAAGTCAGTCTTCTCCTGTTTGCCTTTGG
>JADRCC010571543.1:3743-15895 GCA_019843855.1 Hylomyscus alleni
ACACACACACACACACACACACACACACACACACACACACACACACATATCTATTCCTGCACATCTATACCAACATGCTCTCTTCGACTCTCCCTCTCACACAAACACAAGCACACACACATACAAACATACATGAATAAAGTTCTGTATGCACAAGGGTGTTCTTTACAATCAGTCACAATAAACCCAGCTCCCTTAGTTTCTGCATGTATCACATCAATTATGTTATTTGGTTTTCTCATGTCCAGTGTTCTCATCTATAAGCTAAGGGTGGTACTTTGTCCCAAGCAAGCATGTTGTGAGGTGTTAAGTACCAGAAACAGAATTCGTTTTATTAAATAAATCATTTTCTCTAATCTAACCTGTCCCCAGGTACATTCCCCCAATACTGTACAACTACACACTGCATTATAGTTTGGAAAGATCAGAAAAAAGTACAATCAGAGTCAGAAAGCAAGAGAGACCTATCTGCAAAAGACTACAGAACATAAGGAATAAGATACACAGCTCAAATCAAATCTTTAATTCTCTTAAGGGTAAGATGTATAAAGCTGTGAAGAAGGTGAGTCTTTCCTCACACCCAGACTGAAATGCCACCAGGCCCCTGTGTCCTGTCCCTGCCTGGCCCACATGATGAGCAGCTCTGGTATAGTGCACCACAAACTGCTGCAAACACTCCCTAAACCAGGTCCTGGATGACAGCTGGAAAGTGATAAACTATTTTCTCCTCAGGTCCTGCCTACTTCCTTTTGCCCAGTGACAGATGACTGGGACCCTCCTTTTTCCTACCTAGAGCCTCCCTGCCTCACAGCTCTCCTTCCAAAGTCAAAGGCAGCCTCAGTCCACAACTATAAGACAGCACTCACCTGCTTGGTCTGTGCAGGGCCGGGGTGGGTGTTCTCACAGCACAGCCAGAGCCTGTTTATCATTCCTTAGTCCCCATAGCACAGCCAGAGCCTGTTTATCATTCCTTAGTCCCCATGTTCACAGCAGCTCACACTGCTGTCAAGAATTTGTCCTCACCAGGGAAAAAGGGCTCCTTCTGCACATCTCCATCCCCAAGGACAGCCCTCTCCCTGGTTCTCTGACATTAGTGATCTAAAATCATTATGATTGTAATTACAGAGCCTGTGGGTAATGAGACAGGAACTGACCGTGAGCAGTGGCCTCGGCATGCTGGTATCTCAGACTTTGTTCCAGTTCTTTTCCCCCTTTCTTTTTATGCTAAAGCTAGGAACTGGTTTCAAAGAAACATCATAGACCCCAAGGGAGGGGGCCAATTTCTAAATGTTTTCAAATATGGTAATACCTATAATAAAAAGATGACAAAGTGCTTATCACTGATTCCTGGAAGTGACATGTCTGTTACTCCACGTCTAGGCTTTTGCATGGAGCATAAGCACCTGGGTTTAGGTCATAGATGATGTTCCTTGGAATAGATATCTGCTCTCACTATTGTTGAGTGGGTATTTAGATACATGATTGTTGTTAGCTCCATGTGTCAGGTTTTAGGTCAGCTGAGCAATATTAGTTTTCAGTCTAGGAACTACAGGGTGTTGATGTGTGAATGTGGTGTCAGGTGTTGTCTCAGTTCATCTAGGACGGGTGTAACTTTGGGCACAGACTAGAAGAAAACTTTCCACAGTGTAGAAGAAACTTCTGGACACATTCAGAAGTCTATAGAGGGCCCACTAGATTCTATAGGTTGTACTAGGGTGCAGGACTTGGACCACAGTGGGTATGGGTGGTGTTCTGTGGGGTCAGGACATGGGATATAACAACTAGAGGTGGAGGTGGGTGAGTTGTAGGCCACACAGGGTTCCTTATCTGGAGTCCAAGACACAAGATATTATACAGTCCCAGCCCTTAAGGACGGCATAGGCTATCTGGAGGGTGGGTAAACTGGGTCTGGGATACCTACCAGGAGCTGGAGCTAGTCGGCCCTGTACCAACCATGTGGGAGGGTGGCTGATAGCTAGACAGACATGCAGATTGACTCTCCACGTTCCTAGCTAGACTACTAGATTAGAATCCAGCTCTCTAATAGCTATGCAGTAGAAGTGGCTCATGGCTGAGCAGCTGAGTGGATTCTGGGTTTTAGTTATTTTAACAGAAGGAAGTTCTGTGAGAAAGTGGGCATGTTTCTATGCCTAGCGACCTTCATGTCTATGGCTGTCTGTTAACCTGTCTAAAATTCCAAAGCAGAAATCAGAGGCATACTTACACAACAGAATAACCCACACTTTCCCTTCTCACGTCCTTCCTTTAATCTGGGGACATAACATCACTGGATATTCTGCTTCTGAGCATATCCCAACCAAACACCCACGCAGGACAAGATGTTCCTGTACCTACACACATTCCAATCCAGGGTCTGGTTTATGACTCCTTAAGGAGCCAATTTGATGTAAGACCAGATGGCTTCCCCTTTAAAAGGTGCTAGAACAAAAGTATTGCTGTTCAATAGAAGATCTGATACCCAAAGTGTTTGAAACATGCATGTGTTTTGGTATTTTCGCACCCAATTTTGTTTGAGGAAATCTAGGCCCAGTTAGGCTGTTATCCAATGACCCTTTCAAGGATAAACACAAATAAAACTTTTTAAAAATTACATGGTTGTCCAAAGGTATGGTTTATTCTCCATTTCTTCTACAGATATTTTCTTTAGAAACTGTGTAATCTGTTTGTTTCTTATATCTTCAAGATGAATACAAATAGATCTGAAAGCTAACCAATAATCTTGCTGGTTTATTACCCAGGGACAGTTTTCATAAAACTCTGAATTTCTCACTGACTCATATTCAATAAAAAACATGGTGCCCTGTCTCCCAGGGTGTGTAGGGGTGGAGGTGTGTGTCTTTTTCTGGGCACCTGGCTTCTAATAAAAATGCGGCATTAGAAAATTAGATATGTGTCTACTTACTTTGATGTGGGTCATTTGATAGATTAGTTAACTGGTCTGTCTATTAAAGTTGAAATTTCTGGTTTCTTTGAAGACTCAGTTGTGTCATGTGATGTTTTTCTGGAAACTGTCTTAAGAGAGGACGCTTTGCTGAGGCAGACACATGAGAGAATATTTTGCTGAGAACAGACACATAATGTTTTTCTAGAAACAACTTTGAAAAAAGGGCATGTGATGTTTTGCTAGAGTGGATGCTTCCGAGAACATGTGATATTTGGGAAGGGTATAAATATAGTCCATCAGACAGTGGACAATGCTATGTGCCATTGGTTCCCCTTACCACTCTTTGCTGGTCTTCATTGGGCTTTGCTAATGCTTGTCTTTGTTGATGATGCTGTGGCATTGGTTTCCTTTAAATTCTTCACTGATCATCACTTGCTATAATTTTGTAGAGAGAAATACCTCAAAAACCTTCTCCTGATATTCTGGTGACTTCTTGCTGCTTCTGAGGACTCGAGGCATTGACAGAGACTTGCAGTTTCTGCTGGATCCACCTCCCATTGGTGATTCTTGAATAGTGTTTATGAATGGATCCAGCTACCCACTGCTGATTCATGTGAACCAAACTGCTGATATCTTGACAACAAAGAACAAGTTCACATCCCCCCTTTCCCTATTAAACTTTCCTTTCTGCTACATCTGGTGGATGATGGTCTAAAAGGTAGATGAAAGCATTTACAAAGCCTTACCAAAGTAGGTTTTGAAAAAAAAAAATCTAAGTGTACAGACTCTTATTACATGTTTTATAGTTTAAAATGGCAAAGAATCCAAGACTTCAGAGTTTTATGAAAGAAGTTGTAAAGTATATTAGTTACTATGTCACTCTTGTGAAGAGATGCCATGACTTAGAGAACTTAAACAGGAAGGCATGGAACTGGAGTGGAGCTTATGTCATGATCATCAAGTAGGGCAGAGAGAAATAGGGAGACTAACTCTGCTGTGGGTTTTTGAAACCTCAAAGCCTATTCCCAGTGACACATCTCTTCCAATAAGGCCACACCTCCTAATCCTTCTTAAACAGTCCACCATCTGGGGAAAAGACATTCAGATATATGAGCCTATGAGAGCCATTCTCATTCAAAACAATATATAAGGTAATAGTCTAGACATGTTTTAAATTTTTGCTTCTGTTTTGCCTGAAAAAAAAGGAAGATAAGTAAGTATACCTATGCAGATGATCACATCTGCATTCATGAGGATGGAGCTCTACGAATCAAAATTGCTAATTGATCTCCACAGCAGTTCTAGGTGGGGTTAAACTGTGTGGGTTTTCCTGTATAGCTGATAAATCTATAACATCATTGCAGCTGCCTTATGAACTTAACCCAGTCCTACAACAAATTAACCAGCCTGTACAACTGGTTTCCATTTACAACTTTCTTTACGCTGTAGAAAGGATGTTTAATGAAGCCAGTTCTTTAAACCACTTTTGTTGAAAAGGAATGTAACAATATTATTTTCTAAAAGTTGAAATAATTATGAAGCTTATGTTAAAATAATAATTTAAAATATATTTCAATGTTGATGACTGCAATTTGACAAGTAGTCTTGATTTTTTTTTTTTTTTTTTTTTTTTGAGACAGGGTATCTCTGTTTAGCCTGACTATCTTGGAACTCACTCTGTAGACCAGGCTGGCCTCGAACTGAGAAATCCACCTGCCTCTGCTTCCCAAGTACTGGGATTAAAGGCGTGTGCCACCACTGCCCGGCAAAAATTCTTTTTTTTTTAAAGATTTATTTATTTATTTTATGTGTATAAGTACACTGTAGCTGTACAGATGGCCATGAGCCTTCATATGGCTTCTGGGAATTGAACTCAGGACCTCTGCTTGCTCCAGCCCTGTTCGCTCCCATCTGCTTGCTCCAGTGTAATACACTGTAGCTGTCTTCAGACACATCAGAAGAGGTTGTCAGATCTCATTACGGATTGTTGTGAGCCACCGTGTGGTTGCTGGGATCTGAACTCAGGACCTTCGGAAGAGCAGTCAGTGCTCTTACCCGTTGAGCCATCTCACCAGCCTGATTTCTTTTTTGATAGTTGGCCATTAGGAAACATGGATTTTTTAATTAAACCTTAATTACTAATATTAACTTTCAGATCACCCATTACACATCACATTACACATCTTATATAATTACACATACATATATGTGTTTTCAAATGGCTACAAAAGAGATTCCAAGAGTTCAAGGAACATACAAAAGAGAAGGCAGAGAGCTGATTGAAAAAGAGAGTCCTTGACGTGTTTCCATAAGATAGTAAGGTTAGAGACTATGCTGGCTATTCTGGGTTGACAACTTGACAACATCTGGAATTAACTAAACCCCCAAATAAAGGGCATGCAGGAAAGAGATTTTTGCTTTATTTAAAAGGAGGAGGTAGGGGAAGACTTGTATTTAATCCAGATAATTTGAGCTGGGAAAACCCACCTCTAATCTGGGCCACCCATTTGGTGAAAAGCATATAATAAGGAGGAAAGGCTGTTTGGTTCCTTACCTGCTTGCTTTAACTTTGCTAGCGAGACCATTCTTTCCTGGCAGTAGAGCCTACTCCTTTCGTATTTCAGCATATACTAAATACCAGCTGAGACATCCAGGCTTGCGGACTGAGAAACTACTGGATTCTTGAGTCTTCCCCTCCCAGCCAGCCATTGTTGGATGAGGTGGACTGCAGCCTGTAAATCATTCTAATAAATCCACTTTTTACGTTTCTAAAGAGAGATTCATTGATTCTATAAGTGCTGTTACCCTAGAGAACCCTGACTGACATACGAATTTGGTGACAGCCTTTTGGAGCTTCAGAGTCATGACAGACATTAGGATATAGGTGAGTTATAGAGGCCAGGTATAGGACCAGCAGGGCTGCAGAGGCAAGACAAAGGTTCCAAACATGAATGTTGGTAGGACTGCACCACCAGCAGAGACCAAACTGAAATGAAGTTCAGTGTTAGGGAAGAGTTCGCTATGTGTTTGTCCCTAAACACATGCACAGAACAGTCTCTAATTTTCAGATGACCGATTGTTGCGGACCACTGCTACTACAGTATATGCTGTCTTCCTCTTTATAGGGCCCAGGTGAGGAATTTGTACTCCTCTTGGGTAAGTGTCTTCAATAAGTTGAAGCCTCATTTTCTAAATGTTGTTAATGTGATCATACGGTCCTAACCTCCTTTAAATATATACTTAGTACTTTTTTTTTTTACTTTAAGCCTCTTAGGGTGATTCTAGACAGTCATTATTTCCCTATTTGATTAATTTTTCAAAGGCAATTTTTTACAGTCTCTGTGTTCTCTGTCCCATGAGGTCTAAAATCTTGAGGCAAGGCAGCATGTCCAGTCTGGGATCTAGGCAAGCAAAGATGGGTCAGGAACATATGTCAAATAAAGCCTCCCTGTCACCATTGTCAGGGCACTCACCATTGTCAGGGCATTCGCCATTGTCAGGGCACTTGCCATTGTCAGCATCACTCTTTGTCCCAGCATCAGCATGTCTTAGCAATCACTCTGGCAGCTACCACGCTCCTTCAGCATCCTCCAGAAAACTCACAAACATGCCCTCTTCCTCATATTCATACCTGACTGGGATCAAGTGGATCCTTCCATTTCACCTAGGCATATGTATGTTGAGCTGTAGGGTGCCATTAACGCTCAGCAGAGAGTCCCTTTAAAATAAAAAGAGCATGATTTAAATAAATTGGTGGTGTATGGGGATATAATTCCCCCTTTTCTATTTTATGATGTATTGTTTTAAAGCTTCATGGGCCCTTCCCACAATACCTTGTCCTTGAGGATTTTAAGGAATCCCAGTAATATGGGTAACATTAAATTGTTGACAGAAAGTTTTGAATGTTTGACTGCAATAGCCAGTTCCATTATCTGTTTTAATCTGATTTAGAACTCTCAGAGAAACAACATAGACAATGAATAATTACATTTTTAGTTGCTTCTCCTGTTAAAGCAGTTGCAACAAGAAAACCTGAGAAAGTATCAATAGTCACATGTTCATATTTTAACTTGCCAAAATCAGAAATATGAATAACATCCACTTGCCATAATTGATTAGGTCTGAATCTAAGGATTATATGGTACTGTTATGAGGCACATTGAGGACATTCAGGATAAAATTTTACAATTTGACATGCACATTCTCTAGAAATATGAAAATGTTGTCACAAGCTATTACTGTTTTGATGGTGTAAAGAATGAGATTGTTTGTCTAATTTTTCCTGTGTAAGACCTATAAACTTCCTGGTATGCAAACTTGCTGTGGCCTTGCCCTCACTAATGGGTCTGGGCAATCCAGTACGAGCTCTTAAATGTCCTATAAAGTAAGGAACAGTATGTTCCCTTAAATTAAGTTGTATTTGCATAAATAATAGCAAATTTTGAGGATTAGCAGCATTTTATAAAAGGAAGAATTTCAAGCAATTGCAAACCAAGAGCTATATATTAGCTATCAGTATATAAATTCAAAGTTTGGTTTTTCAACATTTCAAAAACAGTGGCTACAGTTTGTAATTCAATTATTTGTGCTGGAGCAGGGAGAAACTCAAGAAAAGAAACATGTGATCCAACTACATATGCTGCTTTCCCATTAGATGAGTCATCTTTAAATATAGTAAGCACATTCGCTATTCATTGTATGAACGAATTACAGTAAATACAAAAGCATGCATAGAGGCAAATTGTAACAACCTGTCTTTTGGATAATTATTATCAATTTTGCCTGAGAAGTTTGCACATGCAATAGGTCGAATATCAGTATTCTGCAATAACCAATTTAATTGCTGTTTGTAATAAGGAATAAATGTTTCATCAAGTTCTTTCCCAAAATAATTTTGTGATTCTTATGTACAATTTTGCATAAACACAGCAGCAGCTTCACAACAGGGTGTTAAAACTTTCTTTAGACATGAAGAAATATGAATCAACATTAATGGTCCCTTTTGCCAAAGAACTGCTCTGGGAGCATGAGACATAGCAAGAACCAGACAGCCAACAATTAATCATAGTTCATATAATGTATCTGTTGTTGCCTAATAGCTTCCTCTAATTTCTGCAAAGTTATTCATCCCTCATCAGTTAATTGTTGAGGGGAATTAGGATTTGCATCCCCTTTGAGAATATCAAACAGAGGTTTAAGTCCTCCTGTGGTGAGCTTAAGATGAGGTCTTAGCCAATTATCATCTCTTAACAGCTTTTGAAAATTATTTGAAGTAAGTAAGCTATCTTTTCTTATTTGAGTTTTCTGTGCCACAAGTTGTTTAGGTGTCCCAAATATTGAAAAGGATATTGTCTTTGAATCTTTTCTGGAGCAACAGCTACTCCTCAAAAATTTAAAGCTCACTGTATAAGAGCAAAGACTTGTAGTAAAACTCTTTCAGAGGGGTCAGCTAATAAAATATTCATATAATGAATAATATACACTGAAGGATTCAAAGTCCTATCTTCTTGAATTGAAGCAGCAACAAATATTTTATATAATGTAGGGCTATTTGCCTTTCCCTGAGGCAAAACTTTCCAATAACATGACTTTGTAGGTAATTTAAAATTACAAGCAGACACACTAAATGCAAACCTTTTACAATCGTGAAGATGCAAAGGAAGAGTATAAAAACAACTTTTAAATCTATAATAATTATATATGTATTTTTTGGAGTGGCAGCTGGAGTAGGTAAACCAAATTGTAATGCTCCCATAAGTTTCATAGTTTCATTAACCTTTCAAAAATCTTGTAATAATCTCTACTTGCCTTTTTTTTTAGTTACAAATATGGGTGAATAAAATTGTGAGCTTGTGATTGAATTGTAAACTGCAGCTAATGGAACATTGGCCATTTAACTATAATTTTTCGGTTTCTTTTGTAAAATTAGAACATAATCATAATTTTGGAAAACAAAACCAATTTATCAGTATAAACAATCCATTCTCTCTAAAATCATACCAAGTACATTACTTTCTTGTTACAAAGTTTGGCTGACAGTTCTTATATATGAACTCAAATGTTGCAGCTTTTTTAATTCCTCACTATTTTAAATCCTATCTTTTATAAATCTGGTTTCTAGGACAAGAATTACATAAAATATTGTTCCAATTTAGAGGTATCTTTAGAGACCTGTTTCCCTAGGTTGGCTCATTACATGTGTTGTCTAGAATGACTCCAACCGAGTTACCATAGCTTTTTTTGGTTTTGGTTTCGTTTTGTTTTTTTTTTTAAGGTGAGAGCCCCACAAGTTCTTTTCTTTTCTTTTATTTTTTAAGATTCATTTTATGTATGAGTACGCTATAGCTGTCTTCAGACAGCTATAGCTGTCTTCAGAGAGCATCGGATCCCATTACAGATGATTGTGAGCCACCATGTGGTTGTTAGAAATTGAATTCAGGACCTCTGGAAGAACAGCCAGTACTCTTAACCACTGAGCCATCTCTCCAGCCCTCCGAGTTACTAGTTTTAAGCCAACTCTCTGTTACCAATGTTACAAATTTTTAATCATACCCAATAACTTATAAGCCTGTAATCCACAACCAAGATATGAAGAACGTATTTATACAGTTAAAACCAGTCAGAAACAAACATGAAGTATGTGGCCACACACATCTTATATATTTAGAGTAGATAAAATTTTCTTACTTTTTCTAGCTGTAATTTTAAGGGGGGGGGAGCACCTTGTCACCAGCTGTATCCAATATCACAGAGATTTTTCTAGGAGAAACCACCATCAGCTCCCTTATCATAGAAGCTGGAAAGCTGCTGGCCCCTTTAAGAGTGGCTTGTGCCAAGAAGAGAATGCTGATATGGTTGTCTCCTGAGAGGCCCTGCCAGAGCCTCGCAAATACAGAGGCAGATGAGAGCAGCCAGCCATTGGACTGAGCACAGAGTCCCTAATAGAGGAGTCAGAAAAGGGACTGAAGGAGTTGAAGGGGACTGCAACCCCATAGGAAGAACAACAATATCAATCAACCAGGACCCCTCCCCACACAGAACTCCCAGAGACTAAGCCACCAACAAAGGAGTACACATGGCTCCAGCTACATACGTGGCAGAGGATGGCCTTGTCGTGTGCCAATGGATGGAGAGGTCCTTGGTCCTATGAAGGCTCAATAGATGTCCCAGTATAGGGGAACCAAGGGAGAAGAGGTGGGAGTAGGTGGGTAGAGAGGTGGGAGTGAGTGAGTGAGTGAGTGGGTGGGTGGGCGGGTGGGCAGGTGGGTGGAGGAACACTCCCATAGAAGCAGGGGAAGGAAGGATGTGATAGGGTGTTTCCAGGAGGGAGGGAAACCAGGAAAGGGGATAACATTTGAAATTCTGTTTCTCATGTACAGGGTCTAAATTATCTCTAATCACAGTCCAAAGACTAAAAGCATCTATGAGAAATATCTTCACTCCTCTAGATTTTAGCATAACTCTAAATACATACACAAAAAGCATTCTCCCATTGCCTTGTCTCTTTTTACAAGATTTATTTAGCTCTGATCCAAATCTTCTTTACTTTCCTTTGTAATTTAGTTTTCTTTGTGGGAGCTCCTTTTCCAGTGTTGTCCTTCACTCCATCACTCTTACTTGAGCTCCAACATTGAGGTACCATCTGACCAAGCCAGCTCAGTTAGTCAACAGGATTTCAAGGGAGGGAGTGAGGATTGAAAAGAAAAAGACAATTAGACAACACTATAACATAACTCCAGCCAGTTGATCTTTTCCCAGTCAGCTTTTATACCATTCTAGCTAGGCACATGCAGAGAATAGGGTGAGTTCTTAGATCACAGAGAAAGTAATCAAACAAGGTAATAAACAAAGAGATCAAACAAGGCAATAAACAAAACCCCCTGGTCTGTTTCTAGGGACTTATCAGGAAGACCAAGATAAAAGGAATGCCACACATTCCTAAGCTGCTATTAAAGTAGGAAGATAAGTATTACTCGTGGCTGACTATGACCTAGATTGTGTCCAGATGTAGTGAAGATATCTTGTGGACTCAGGTGTGTGTTTCGGATATGCTCAGAGAGTAGAGTGTAGAGTGTTGGATGAGAAGGGAGAGGGAAAGTTGTCCTTTAGGGACTGAGGTACCTCAGAGGGTTTCCTTCCCCCTGACCTGGTGAGGAGTTAACAACATCTTGAGGATACTTTATGGTGACAAGTGCTCTGCAAACACCCAAGGTACAAATGTGACCTGGGAAGGCTCACTTGCCAGAAGACCGTGAGCCTGTCTGCCCCGATCACTGTGGTGAGTAGACGTCTCAGTTTCTTTCACTCACATGTGCATTTTACTTAAAGACACATCTTCCTATCTTTGACTAAGCTAAGGTGTAGAGTTACACTTAAGGATCCGAATAACTAGGGCCAGTTACAAGAGACCTCATCCCAGGAAACACAGTCACATCAATCCTTGTGTTTAGCGTCTGCATCATGAGAGTTTTGGGGTGAATCTTTGCCTGATGCTCCCTCTTTTCTTCTGATAACTAGAACTAAACAGAAGCTCTCAATTTCTATGGGAAAACATCTATTTTCTCTAAAGTTCACTTGTCTTATAAGAACGTCAGTATTGTAACTTTAATCCACCCATTTCACTTTTGGAAAATCTCTTTATTTTCAATGCCAGCAACTTTATATGTTAGTTTAGGCTTGGTGCTGTTTTATTTGTAAGTTTCCTTTGTGAATCCATCCTTACACTCTCCATCCTGATTTGGGGTGTTCTACTGAATTTGTAAGGCAGTAGCCTCATTGTATTCCCAGGTGGTGGTGAGGACTGCTCCAATCTATACAGACAGGGGAAAAAAAAAAAAAAAGCTTGTCATGGTGGCACATCCCAGCACTAGGGAGGGAAAAGTAGGTGGAGGGTGCTTTCCACCTCTGAAATTATTCATTTCAGTCAGAAAAAATACATCACTTATTAACTCTCCAAAATGAGGTGATTAAAATTGGTGGATAGCAACACAGGGCTGGAAAAGAGTAGGCAGTCAAAGACAAATAGACAGACAGAAAGACAGAGAACAGACAGACTGAAAAGCATTGCATAAAAGTGACAAGTCTGTCAAGGCACTGAGAGGCACTGAGTGTTGACATGTTTACTACATTCTAATTGCTGATAAGTACTTGGTTTTTACTCCAAACTTGTTAATTTTCACTGCTGTGTTTGGCATAAAAGCTACAGCCTGTTTCATTACTTGATAGAAATCTATGCAGTGATCCACTC
>JADRCC010571544.1:0-17492 GCA_019843855.1 Hylomyscus alleni
TCTGTCTGTCTGTCTGTCTGTCTGTCTGTGTTTTTCTCTCTGCCTCTCTCTCTGCCTGTGTTTGTTAGTGTGTTTGTGTGTATTCTCTGTGTGCATGTGTGTGTGCGCGTGTGTGTGTATGTGTGTGTGTGTGTATGTATACCTGTCTCTCTGTCTGTCTGTGTTTTTCTCTCTGCCTCTCTCTCTGCCTGTGTTTGTTAGTGTGTTTGTGTGTATGCTCTGTGTGTGTGTGTGTGTGTGTGTGTGTGTGTGTGTTATAGCTAGAAAAGCAAAAGTGGCAAAAAGAAAGAAAATGCAGTTAAGTGGTGGGACAAAATGGACTAAATGCTACAGAGCATGAAATCCTCCTCTAACCTATCACAGAAGTGAGAAAAAAAAATTATAACGGGCATCAGAAATGCATATAAAATTAGGCCAATAATTATCAGCAAGGAGAAATTGCTTACATATACCAAAATTGCTTAAGATGAAGAAAGTTATATTTAAAGACAGATTAATCAGAGTCATGGGCACAATGTAAGGAAGAGAAGAATGTAATTAGAGTAATATTATGAGGACATTGAAAGCAAAGGAATTTTTTTTTTTTGAGTAGGGTTTCTCTGTATAGCCCTGGCAGGCTGTCCTGGAACTCACTCTGTAGACCAGGTTGGCCTCGAACTCAGAAACCTGCTTGCCTCTGCCTCTTAAGTGCTGGGATTAAAGGCGTGCTCCACCACCGCCCGTCAGGAATCATTAATAATATGTTTTTTGCTGTCTTGATTATATTGATGATTTTCAATTTCTTCTGTTATTTTCTTCTTTTTATCCTAAAGATAATACATCTTTAGGTTAGGAATTATATCAATGGTATCTTAAGACTTGGCAAGTAGTATCAATTTATGCATTACAATGTACTGAATATGAATAGAACCAACCACTCTTTCAGAAGGGTCTGAATTATAAAGGATTATATGTATGCATATGCATATATATATTCAGGGATTGTTTTGGTTAGAGTGGTAGCCATGACACTGGAAGAAAATTTGTCTGGATCTGAGGGTTGCAAAGGCATTGGTCACTTCTGACCCAGAAGTGGAAAATGACTCCAAAGAAACAACATCTTCTAAACACAAATGGACCTGTACCATATGAACTCACAGAGACTGTGCCAGTACATGGAAGACTTGTCGACATTCAATCCTCACGAAATCCCAGCACAGAAAAGGGGAAGTGAACACAAAGTTCCACCCATAACCAAGACTAGAGTCACAATTGAAACCTGTTGGGAGAAAAAAAAACTTAACTGTCACTGGCTGTTATCAACCATAATTCAGGGATGGTCCCAGGGTCAACTGGGGTTTTCTTTTGCCTTGTGTGTGTGTGAATGTCCAGTTTTTGTCTTGTCTTGTCTTGGCATTTTTTGTGTGTGTGTGTGCTCTTATTCATCTCTTTTACGTTCCTGTATTTGTTTGTTTGTTTTTTGAAACACAGAAAGTGGAGAAGGGGGAGGTGTGACAGAGACCTATATAGGCAGAGACAGAGACAGAACAGGAAGTTGAGTGTGTCAGGAAGAGGGTGGATCTGGGTATAGCGGTAAAAGAGGAAGAATATGATGAAACTATATTGTACAAAATTATATGCAGCTACATTTAATTAATTTTTTTCTCAGTCTTCTAAATCTTATTCATTTGAGGACTTCGAAGGAATAATTTAGCCCTGAGAATACACAAACAAAATCATATACACAAACAAAATTATATGGATTGAGCATATTATATTTTGGAATATATATATATATATATATATATATATATATATATATATATGCATTTATAAAAACATTGAAAAGAGGAGACCATGAATTTGAAGGACAATGGAGAGAAGTAGATGAAAGGATTTAGGGAGGAGTAAAGTAAAGGAGAAATACTGAATTACATTTTAACCTCAGAAATTTCCCTTTCCTCTTTTGAACCCCCAGGTACTTTGTCCTCTCAAATCCATGTCCCTGACCTCTTTTCCTTTAAATTTTGTTAAACATACATACATATACACATACACACACATACATGTATGTGCATATATGTACACATATATGAAATTAACATGATTATGTATAAAGTCTTCTCATTCTGTATAATGATTGTATGTGTGTATGTGTATGATTTTTAGGGCTGACCTTTGCATGAAATCAAATACATATAATCTAAGTTTTGACAGGAATATTCAAAGTGAGAAGAGTTTCAAATTTGTGTGTTGAGTGTTATTTCTATTTTTATTATGATTCTTATTCTAGTTTTATCTAAACACACCAACAATTATTTCATTTTAAATCAATCATAAAGTTCTCTGATTTATAAATGCTAAATGTAATACATAGATTCTCAGTGATGTGGTTTATTTTCTGTTAAAAGTAATTTATAGAAAATTCCTTATCAATCATGGTGCCTACAGTTGCACCCCTACATTTTCATTTTAATAAATATGAATGTCAACTTTGTTTTTATTCTCTTAGCCAAACATTTTTTATGTTCAGTTGTGTAGAGTCTTGTTCAAATCCCCACTGTGTGTTTGGAAAGTTGCTCAAAGAACAGAATTCCTTAGATAAAAAGCAGACTCTGGTGCTCAGAGGATGACAAGCAGAGCTTTGTTATGGTGTCTGGAACACACTTTGTGGAAGGATAAATGGTAGCGGGAGCAAAGACTGTGTAAAAGGAGTAATATTGGGAAATGAGGGAATTCCTATTGTTCACTCCATATAAGAGAGGAGAGACTTTTAGTAGCATAGATTATTATTTATATGGTTTTCATAGAATTCCAGTTAACACAACTAGTTGGATCTCATTTCTCTAATCAGTACTGTGTTCTAGAATAGGGCGAAAGATTTTTATAGGATTTCAGGTATATGAAACTAGGCTGAACTAGGAAAGGCTTGATGGAGTTCTCTGAAAAAGCGAAAGTTGTACCTGAGCAGAATCAGATGCTTATTATCATGAAAACTATTCACCAATAAATCCACTTATCTAATTCATCATGTATACATATTTCTCTATTTGAACATCCATTAGCACATACTTTTAAACTTTTTTGTGTCAAGATAATTAATATATCTATCTCTTAAACTACTCAAAACTCTCCTCTATTCTAAATTAGAAGATTTGATACATGATGCTATTCATAAACATAAAACAGTACCACGTTCCTTCCAGGGGCACTAACGTGTCTTCACAGCTGTGAAAGGAAAGCAAAGTCAGGCTAGCATAGCAGGGGTTCATGCCTTTTTGTGTGTATTTAAGCATGTAAGAAATTTAAATTTTCACCTTAAATATTACAAAGGTAAAAATGTTCATGCCCAAAATAACAACCATTGTGTTAAATAAAATATGTCCTTAGATGAAATGAATTCTATAAAGATCTTGCTTACTCTGTAGAAGAAAAGCATATTGTAGTGATGTATGGGATAATGGCGTGCAGGTGGCTATTCTAGCTGCTCAACCTTTACCTTTCAATAAATCTATTTTATGCCATTTTGCTTGTAAGTTTTGGCTTTGCTGTGTTTATTTAAGAGGGCATATAAATATAGTCTTTCAGTACATGGTGTTCCTCATAAGTGTTTTATTAAGGGCACTAATGAGTTCCAGCTCGTCTCTCACTGGATAGACCAGTTCTTAATGACCCTTGATAAGAGAAAATAGACTTTTGCCGAAAATCTTTCTTTCTAATCAAAGCAACAAACTTCTCATCAAAACATATGGCCAATGCCAGATCTGATTAACAACTAGAGACTGTGGGACACAAAGTTAATTAAGGCCCTCGAATGCCTGAACTTACATGGAGTTGTTTTAAACATTCCGAAGCACAACATGATTTATGAAAAAAGGCTTTTTTTTGAAGATTTTCTGTAAATGTGCTTTGTAAAACTCAGCAACGGTCCAAAAAATACAGAAATGAACATTATTTTTTGATCTTTGACTCTCACTAATAAATCGCATGTATTTTGTTAAGTTTGAAGTCTGGTATGAGTTATTTTGCTTGATAGTAGCAACTTTCTGATCTTTTTTCTGTTGTCCAAAGTAACATCACAGACATAGAAATCATCATCATTCTAAAAGGACAAATGCGGATCTGGCTGGTGGCATAGATGCTAAGCACCAACATTTAACATGGTGAGGATGCAGGGGCAGGTGTCCCAGGCTACAGTATGGGGGTTTTTATGTTTTTTTGTTTTGTTTTGTTTTGTTTTGTTTTGTTTTTGAGTCACTGCATTAAAATAAAAAGTAGGAAGCTGGGGCAGTTAGCTCAGTGATAACTTGTGATAGGTCATGTTCAGTCCTTAGACAGACAGACAGACAGACACACAGGGAGAGGGAAGAGAGACAGAGACACAGAGACAGATTGATAGCACATCATTGGAGAAAGGCTCTAGGCCCACCTCCTTACAGATGGTGATCACCAGAACAATATAAAGTTTAAATCTCTTCCTAAGTATGTGCTTCGTTGGTATAGATGCTGCCTTTTTATGTTGCTTCATTTCTAACTGAATTACTTTTATCCTTTTGAGTCTATTAACTTTTAACATCTTTTAACATCTTTTGAAATATCTTTTTAAAATTATTATTATTATTTGATCTTTTTTTTTCATAGTCCAGTCTTTATCCCCCTCTGCCCTCTGACTGTTCCTCATTCAACACCTCCTCTCCCTCCTCTCCTGTCTCCAAGAGGAGGTCCCCACCCCACCTCCACCTTTATCCCAGGAGACCTCCCCATTCCCTGGGGCCTCAAGTCTCTCCTGGGTTAGGAGCATCTTCTCTCACTGAGGCCAGACCAGGCAGTCCTCTGCTGTATATGTGAGATAAATTAAAGATATCATTGTTGAGATACAGTCTCAACATGTTCCTCAGGCTGGACTTGAAATCATGGCTTACCACCTCATCTTCTCCAGTGTTGGCATTACAGGTACCATCTAATATACTGGCTTAATCATAAACGTTTTGGAATGTGCATATTGAACAAGGCCCATTTGTAGAGGAGTTGAGGTAGAGCTAGTCACATCTGAATACCAGAGGAAAGAAAATCCCCCAGGGAAGCAGTTTACATCTTCGCTTCTTTAAGTAACTCTATAGAGAGTTAATTATAGCACGTATTCACTATTACACTTTGCATTAATCAACTTCCTGGGGACAGTTGCGATTCCTAACATGAATCCAGAAATCTCTAGATGAGCAAGTTTAGTGAGAAAATTTAGTGTGTGTCTGTAACACAGAAATTTGATATAACTTCAAGGTTCAATGTGAGGTACTTAGTACTTTATAGTGAGATGATTTTGGGGGGCAGGGGGCAGTAATGATATGGGCAAAGATACCTGCTTACAACTGCAAGCTGAAATATAAGGACAAGCAGGAGAGATGGCTCTGCGGTTAAGAGCACTGACTGCTCTTCCTAGAGGTCCTGAGTTCAATTCCTAGCAACCACATGTTGGTTCAGAACCATATATAATTGGATCCAATGCCCTCTTCTGGTGTGTCTGAAGACAGCAACAGTGTGCTCACATACATAAAACAAATAAATAAATCTTAAAAAAAAACAATAACCAAAAATGGGCAGTGGTGGCGCATGGCTTTAATCCCAGCACTTGGGAGACAGAGGCAGGCAGATTTCTCAGTCTGAAGCCAGCCTGGTCTACAGAGTGAGTTCCAGGACAGCCAGGGCAATACAGAGAAACCCTGTCTCGAAAAAAAAAAAAAAAGAAAGAAACAAAAAGGAAAAATAAAGAGAAATATATGGAAAAACCTTTGAAGGAAATGGCTTAAATTAATCATTTATTAAAAATTCCTAATACACATTAATGAATGTAGGTCTTTATATTTAAATGCACTCTCATTGACCCCAAATAATACTTTAAAAAAAAAAAACCTTCAGGGCTTTTCAGTCCCTGTCCTAGTTCCTGAATAATGACAGAGATTTACTTGTTAATGAATTAATGCCTACACCTTAAAGTAGGCTTGTGTCCCAACTGTCTTGAAAGTCTTTTAACTCTGCTGTGATAGTTAACTCTCCTCTGTTTTACATGTCTGCATTCCTCTGAGTCCACATAGTGACTCTCTATGCCTCATTCCCATATATCATGTCTCTTTCTGCAAGTCTCACTTTCTACTTGCTGTCTTTGTTGCCTTTACTTCTTCCTACCATCACCTTTCCTGGCAAGCAATGACTTTACACAGTGCACAAGAGATTATCCTTGTAGTTTTTATTTTAATTGTGTAATGACTTAGACTATTTAAGATGAAGTTTATGTTTTTTTTAAATATAACTAACATATGGTAGTTGTAGGAATAATTGTGATTCTTTTCCTTACATACCTCTATTGGGATTCTCAATGTCAATCTTTCGTTCTGGTCTCCCTCTACCTCTCTCCTTCTCTGCCTTTCCAGAGCCATTCTCTAGGAATCCTTTTCTTTACCGGCCTTTGCACACATAATGAAAGCACATACCCCATATCATCTGTGCCTGGCTTACTTCACTTGCACAATGTACACCCGGTTTCCTCTAATTGAGGAGATTTTATTCTGCCTGATGTTTCCACGTTATATTTAATTTTTTTTTTATGCTCAACTGTTGATTGCTATTGTGGGTCCCATCATGTTAGAAAAGTTCTTCAACACTATTTTCTTTGTATCTAGAGCAGTAGGATAGCTGGGCCATAAGGTAGTCATATCCTTTGTTTTCCATAATGTTTTTAGTAGTATATGCTCCTACCAACAGTAGCTATAGGTTCTGCCCCCCATATCCTTGCCACCACTGTTGTGTCTTTTTTCTTAATTATGTATGTCACCATTTTAATAGGGTTGAAATGGATTTCATTGTAAATTAGGATTTTGTTACTTCAATTAATAAATATTTTTAAAAGTTTAATATATTTACTATCTGTTTGTATTTCTTCTCTTGCAAAGTAACTAATCATATCATTGGCTCATTTTTAGATTGTATCTTTTTTTAAAACAGATTCTCACTCTATACCCTTAGTTGGCCTAAAAGTTACTCTATAGACCAGTATGCTGTTGAACTCACAGAGCTTCATGTACCTTGTCTTCTGGAGTGCTGAGATAAAGTTGTTTCCTATCACTCCTGCCTTGGATCTAGTTTCTCTATAAAAGGCATATATATATATATATATATATATATATATATATATATATATATATTCTGCATATTAACCTGCTGTTACTAAACCTGAAAAATAAATTCATGAAGAAGTTGAATTTCTTCTTGTACAGGACTTTTGATCTTAAAAATAAAGTTGATAAAATTAATAAATTCAGATATTTGTTATACAAATACCTATATACTCCTTTTTACAGAAAACAAACACAAAATATTACTGACTTCAGAGATAATGCAATCAAAAAGGCAGGACTAGCTAGACAAGTGTTTGTTACTTCATGATACTTCATGATAGCAACATACATTGCAAAAAGATGAGTGACATTTTAATAATGTCCCTGTGGTTATTGCATATCATTATATATTGTTTAGATATGACTTCCATCCATTAAAATTAATATGGCAATCTTTCTCTGCCAAGAGATCCAACACTGTTAACTATAAACTAAGGAAACAGCATGTATCACATGCCCAGCTTTCTACATGAATATTGGGAATATGAAATTTGGACCTCATTCTTGACATTTCACAATTACTCTAGGATATATAACTGTTACGTACTATCAGCTTAGTCTCAGATTAAATACGCTTATGGAGGATCTCCTTCAAATGATATCTTTTGATTTATTTGTTTCATTTCATAGGCATAGGGGTTTTTCCTGCATGTGTGTATAATATACCAAACCGGGATCTGGTGTCAGCAGAAATCCGAGGAGGGCATTGGATCTCCTAGAATTAGCCTTGTGCATGCTGGAAACAACCCAGCTCCTCTACAGAATCAGCAAGCACACTTAAACACTCACACATCTGTTCAACCTCTCATATTTTTTTAAAATTAAAATTCAATTAGTGTGTATATACTATTTGCAGTTTATTGTTTTTCTTTTAAAATCAGCTATAGATATATAAAATTACAAAGTCATATATCTAATTTTTTAAGATGATAGAACACCCCCTTTCTGTAGGTAGAATAGTTACTTTTTTATCTAGGCTCGTAAAGTAATTGTTTTGTGAGATAATCTTTTCTTTTATGACTTCCCTCTATTGTAGTTGCTAGCAAATTTACTCACAGGATGGCTACAGTTCTCATAATGTGAAATTCTGCTTTAATACTTTATCAAGTCAAGGAAAAAATCATCTTTGTCTGGGGTAAATTTGGAGTTCTTGATTGTAAGTTGGACTTGAAGAAATATATGAGCCTTTCCCAGGACCCCTTAATTATAAAAGCTGTGTATTTAAATGCAAAATACTTTTATTACAGGGCTGTACCCTATATCTCACTTTTGTTTCACATACACACAATATTATATATCTCTGTAAATGCTTCACTCTATTAACCACTAGATTTTCAGTAACCAGGAAGTTTTAAGTAATTTTGATAGGTACTTATTTTTAAGTTACAAAGTCCTAATACCAATTTTGCAGAAAAGTGTGTACTCTTTGTTAAAAGGAGTGTTGTCTTGTGAGTCTTTATGCACTCTATGGGGTGAGAGTACAGTGTGAGTGTGTCTTAGGGCGGGGCGTGGATGGACATTCTGGGACTACCTGGAGGGATGGATGAGCCTGTCCCCCTAATGATTTCCTCCACTCTCTACAGGAAGACAGTTCAGGGACAGGGAGGCCTTTGACTTAAACTACGCATGAGAAGGTGCAATGGAGGGCCATCATCTTTTATGGCTTCATCTGCATGGACGAACATCATTGTAAACTCCTGGCCACAGTGGGAAAAATCCAAGTGAAGTTCACTGAGATTCACACTTCCTTCTTTAGGAACATTTCCATAAAAATCTTAAGGTTTGGGGCATGGAAAAATTAATTACAAAGCAACAAAATAGCATCTGAGTAGTGAGTTATATACAGTTATTCAGCTAAGGGATATTTATACGAAATGTAATACTGAAAGACCCACATGCCAATTTACTCTTAGGATTTTTGACTGACACTTAAATAGCTTTGCACTTAAAGTATTCTCAAAAAGTTTTTAAAAGTGAGGTGTTCCTATGAACATAGCATTTGACTCTATTCCAAAGATTTCACTTAACACTAAACACTGAACAGGCCATTTGGTATTAAGAGAAGTTCAAAAGAGACTCAAGGAGAGGATTTATAAGGGTCAGCCAAAAAGGATGAGGAATGAGTACAATGATAGATAAAAAAACTGATTAATGTCTTTCAAGGCAGTAAACAGTAGCATCTGTGTTAACTTTTATGCTAGATAAAAGTTATTTATGCTTTTAAATTAAAATCACGTTTGCTGGTTTCAGAAAATAATTTAGATTGCTTCAAGCTTTTCTACATGCTTACTTCTATAGGCATGGCTAATCATATTGGTATTAGTAGGTGGGAAGACAAAAGTATCCAACCTAATTAGTCAAAAAATTAAACAAGTTGAACTAGTAGAATATCTCCTACTCCGTGGAAATGCATACTCGGTTTTCCTTCTGCCCCTCCTCCATTACTTTTCCCGCTCCTCTGGCCATGCTCACATCTGCTACATACATGCCTGCCCCAGGGGTCATTTTGACAGCTCATGTCTAATGTATTTTACTATCTTCCAAATGCTACTTTCTTGAAAAATTTTGCTTGCATCTCACTGTCCTCTCTCTAGTGTCATGACTCAGATTTATGCTTACACCAACATGAATTATACATATATGAAAAGCAAAAGTTAAGATGTGTGTGTGAGAAAAAACATAGAATTGACCTTTTGAGTATGGATTTCTTCAGATAATATATTTTTAAATCTATTTATGTTTATGAAATTTCATAAGTTTAGTTTTGATTAATAGAAATAAGATTCTATTGTAAAGCATAAAATAAAATTTTATTAGATTTTATTGGACATATATATATATATATATATATATTCATGAGTTATATGTAATGGAATTTTATTCTGTTATATATCTAAAATTTAATACAGATTACATTTTAATTATCCATTCATCCACTGAAAGACATTTAGGCTGATTTTTATTTTTTTGCTTTTAGGAATGGGGCAACAATAAAGATGGATGTTCAAATATTTCTGTAGTAAATTTAGAATCTTTTGGACATAGGCCCAGCAATGGTATAGGTGCATCATAGAGCGGCTTCTGGTTGAGTCTCTGCAGCTTTTTATAGTAGACTTGTGATGCTTTAAAATGGGCATACTTTGATTTATTTCTTTCCAACTTTAATTCCCTTGTATCTCCCCTTTCCTATTGCTGTTGCTAAGACTGTGAGTTCTATGTTGAATAAGAGTGAACATAGTAGATACCCTTTCTTGCTCCTCTTTTTAATTAAAATACTCTGTTTCTATTTATTATAAAGTTGATTTATGGGTTTAAGATTATATATATATACATATATATGTATATATATACACTTTATTGTTTAGATATGTATTCTTTATATTTCTAATTCTTTTATAGAAGTGTGTTGAATTTATCAACTGTATGTTCACACTCATAAACATAATCAAGTGATTATTTTCCAAGAGTCTATTTATATTGTGTGTTTTATTTATTGATTAGCATGCAATGATGAATATATTGAATGCAACTGAATTGGTCATGGTGCATGGTCTTAACTTGTTTGTGTTTGTTTGTTTGTCTTTTGATTTGTTTTTGTTTTTGCTTTTGTTTTTCGAGACAGGGTTTCTCTGTATAGCCCTGGCTGCCCTGGAATTCACTCTGTAGACCAGGCTGGCCTCAGACTCAGAAATCCAGCTGCCTCTGCCTCCCAAGTGCTGGAATTAAAGGCATGTGCCACCACTAACTGGCCTTAATTTTTTTTTACTTCAGTTTGCAAATATTTTTTGAGACTCGTGTTTGTGTTTCATGATAATACTTGCTTCATAGAATAATCTCAGCATTGCTTATTCCCCTTTTGTGATGTTCTAGCATTAAAATTATTTAGGAATTTGGTAGAATTCTTCAGTGAATCAATCCATTTCTGGAATTTTCTGTATAGGAAGAGTTTTAATAACACCTTCAATTCCATTGTTTGCAGTAGGTCATTTATGTTGTTATGTCTTCTGAATTTAATTTGGTCCATCTTGTGATGCTTGCTGAGAAGAGCGTAGTTTACAGCCCTTTCAGGACACAGCAGATCAGTATTTACCTAGTGAAGGACAGTATGGAGGGATGCAGTCAGGTAGGAGTGAGAGAGGTGTGGGCATGGGGGACATTTCACAGTGCTCTACTGCAAACTCCTTCCCCTTGTCTACGGTAGTATTTTCTGCATGATACGCGGCACATCATCTCCAGGCATGTCCGGGGCAGCCTGCACTAGGTATCCTAGCAGCATGGACCACATCTGACATTGTTGTGTGCATGTATGAGGAATTCTGATCGCGTTTCCCTACCGCGTTTCCCTCTACCACTCGTGTTTCTCCACTCCAATAGTTCATCTTCCTTTTACTTTGTGTTTTCCTCTCTTAAAAAGAACAACTTTGTATATAAAACAAACTATGTGCTCTGTGTCTTCTGGCACTGGTCACCTTCCTCTCTGCCTCCTTGATTCCTTTTCCTTTTTAAAAATTAGACTCCACATGTAAAAATAAAGACTATTATTTATCTTTCAGAGAATGTTTATTTCACTCAATATGTCCTTGGTTTCTAACCATTTTATTGCAAAGAATATGATTTTACTTTTCTTAATATCTCAAAAATGCTCTGGGCCGGGCGGTGGTGGCGCACGTCTTTAATCCCAGCACTTGGGAGGCAGAGGCAGGCGGATTTCTGAGTTCGAGGCTGGCCTGGCCTACAGAGTGAGTTCCAGGACAGCCAGGGCTACACAGAGAAACCCTGTCTCGAAAAAAACAAAGCAAAACAAAACAAAAATTCTCTGTTATATAAATGTCGGAGAATCACACTGACTCTTGATTCTCCTGGACAGGAGCAACTAAGCACATTCTATAGACTCACTATTATGATTATCACAACAAGATAGCTTGAATTTATTTCAATTTATCAAAAGACATGTATTTCAGAAATATTGCTAACATCGTGCTATTTAGAAAAAAATTGTAAGAATCACAACAAAATCAAGAACTAGATAAGCTTGTCCACTCTAATTACTTTTAAATCAAAACAGAGAAACAATGCAAGGAAAAGAAAACTATATAATGGAAATAGCAAAGGAAGAAGTCAAAATATTCTTATCTCTAGAAGGTTTGAGGCTATGCTTAAGATACTCTGAGGTCTCCTGCATGAAGGATTCTTAGCTATGATACACAATTTCAGCAAGGTAGGAGATGATAAAATCATGATAAAAGTAAAAAACAAACAAGCAACAAACAAACAAACAAAAAAAACCAAAACAAAGCCCTTTTTATCATCAAGCGATGGTCCAAACCAACTATAAAGCTGTTGAAGTACAATAGTGACTAGGAAGGTAAGATCTTCCCAGCACTACAATGGAAACACTTTTGTTTTGGGAATAACCAATAGTCATCTAATTGGATTTTAAGACAGTTTAAGGAGGGGATTCACAACTGCACAGATAGCCAACCACATGTGGATGGAGAGGGCAGAGACCCTAGAAGAGAATCTAGTACTCTCATTTTCCTAAAGTAATATAACTTCTTATTGTTTTGTAAATACCTATCCTGACATCTACAGAAGTGTGTAGCTCTCACACATCATCAAAACAAATAGAAATGATTACAGGAACCCTTAACTGGTAAAAATTTAGAAAATAAGTGACCATGGAGTGCCCAGTCCCAATTGATTCATTTACCAAATGTAAACACTTTATGTAATGATTAGGAAATAGCAAGAGAAATAGAAACATTTTAAGAGTCCAAATAGGACACATACTACTAGATAATTTGTTCTAGAGATTCTAAGGAAGCTGCAGTCATGAAATCCCAAAAATATGACTTCCTGTATAAGACCTGAAGTAAGTATCAATAGTACTGGATAAAGTTCCCAGAAATAAACCTAGTTCATCTGATTTTTGACAACAGTACCTAATATAAAATGTCTCTAACTAACAATGCTCTGGAAAGTGTATACCAACCTATACAAGATGTAAATACCCTTTGGTCTTTCTTCTTATAGAGCTTCATGTGGTCTGTGAATTATGTCCTGGTTATTTGGAGCTTTTGGGCTAGTATCCACTTATCAGTGAGTACATACCACGTGTTTTCTTTTGCAATTGGGTTACCTCACTCAGAATGACATTTTCTAATTCTATTCTTTTGCCTAAGAATTTCACGACTTCATTGTTTTTAATAGCAGAGTAGTACTCCATTGTGTAAATGTACCGCATTTTCTGTATCCATTCCTCTGTTGAAGGACATCTGAGTTCTTTCTAGCTCTTGGCTATTATAAATAACGCTGCTGTGAACATAGAGGGGAGCATATGTCCTTATTACATGTTGGAGCACCTGATTTATCCCATATGCAGTTTCCAAACCCAGACACTATTGTACATGCCAAGAAGTGCATGCTGAAAGGAACCTGATATGGCTGTCTCCTGAGAGGCCCTGCCAGAGCCTTACAAATACAGAGGCAGATGTTAGCAGCCAACCATTGGACTGAGCATGAGGTCCCTAATAGAGGAGTTAGAGAAGGAACTGAAGGAGTTGAAGGGGTTTGCAACCCCTAGGAGGAAAAATAATATCAACGAACCAGACCCCCCCAGAACTTCCAGGGACTAAGCCATCTACAAAGGACTATAAATGGCTCCAGCTGCTTATATAGCAGAGGATGACCTTGTCAGGCACCAACGGAAGGAGCTGTCCTCGGTCCTATGAAGTCTCCAAAGATGCTCCAGTGTAGGGGAATCGACCATGGGGAGATGGGAATGGGTCTGTGGGTGGAGGAATATCCTCATAGAAACAGGGGGAGGGAGGATGTGATAGAGTGTTTCCAGGAGGGAGGGAAACCAGGAAAGGGGGTAACATTTGAAATGTAAATAAAGAAAATATCCAATTAAAAAAAAGATGTAAACACAATTGGCCTTTCAACAAAAATCAATTCATAATAGATCAAAACCATTAGTACAAAACCTCAAATTATTAGAGAGGGAGTGGGTAAAATATAGGCATCAAAAATATAGGCATCAAAAATGACTAAATAATATTCCAGAAGATTTCGTCCTACCTGCTTTTGTCATTTCTGTCTCCCTCTCCCACCTCCTGCTGTCTCCATCTCCTCTCTACCTTTCTCCTCCCCCACTCCTTTTTCTTTCCCTATTCTGCCCCTCTCTCCTTCTCCCACACATATCTTCTTTAGTGAATTGGCATTTTACCACTATGAGCTAGATATTTTTGTTTTGTTTGTTTGTTTTGTTGTTTTTGGTTTTTGTTGTTTTGTTTGGGTCTAGAAGGAATAAAATTATCTCTTCTCAAACAGTTTTTAAACATTTGCTAAGCACAACCTCCATGTTATGACATTTGTTTCTACATATTATGCATAATAATTTAATAAAGTCGTTTAGTGAACCAGAATGTTTACCCTATAGTGATTTTATAAACTAAGGCAGTGGATCAGTAATATCTTCCCATAAGCTAAGTCATTCAACAAAAGATGAAGACAGTACTTGGTCTCAATGGTTATTCTTTTACTTTGTTGAAACTTTTGATGAAAATAGCATCATTTTCTTCTTATTCACTTTCACTTTGGTTCACCTTTAGATCTGTCCTTGAGATTTTTCCTTCTTACTTCACTAAGAGAAGGTGTCAGGACCCCAGGTCAGGTAACTGTCTGGACCAGGATTTATTGCCAGGCAGCGATAGCCTTTCAAGGCATGAAAATATTCTCTTGTCAAATAGGCAACCTTGCCTGCCATATCCACTCTAACCAAGCTTGAGACATGCCATTATCAAAATCAGTGTGTCCCATGAGTTTGTGGAATATGAATGCTTACTGTATTTCATAACGGGAGGAAATAATCTGTTAACAAAGTCCTAGGATGGAAATTTTTCTTTATTTTATTTCACTGGGAATTTTGTTTTTTCTTTCTTCACACCATTATGTTTTGGTTTTAGCTGATGGGGAGGTAGGTGAGCACCCTCATAGAGGCAGGGGGAGAGGGGTGGGATAGGGGGTTTCCAGAGGGGAGACCTGGAAAGGGGATACATTTGAAATGTAAATAAAGAAAATAAAGGGGAAAAAAAGAAAAAAAATAATAAAACAAAATTTATCTCTTCAAAAGTTGCCACCTTAACATATGTTCAGTTTTTTCCATCTCATGCTTATATACCATGTGCTTATGTTACTGTTTTATGCACCAAAAGAAATTATACTTGCCAAATCAGAAAATTGTAAGTAAGCTTAGATATTTTCAAAAGTGAGAGATCACTGAAAATCAGCACACAGTCTCAAAACTATAAGTTGTATATAAACTCGAGCAAGGTGGTGCTCTTGGAAGTGAACATCCTGTTTAACCCCTAGTAATGAGAGCTGGTAGAGTTCGGAGCTGCACAGAGCTTCTCATTTGATGTTCACACTACTGTGGGAACTCAGTGACACATTCCTGCCATCTCTGATTGTGGAAATGGTGTGTGACTCTTCAGCTTCCTGTAGAGCAAATTCAAACTTCTTTCCTGTGATACTCAGGGATTCTTCATTGTGTACCAAGAACACATACCTCAAATAATTTTCTGACCTCTTTTAATCAGTAATAGATCTCATCTCACCAATACAGAAAGTCTTCTCATTACCATAGTGTAGTCTATAGGAGTCAGAATTATCCTATAGTACAATCTTCTTGAATAGACAAATTGTGCTTGATTACAGTAACATGTGGAAGATGGCAAAATGCAGATATATACCCCACTGGGATTTCTTTCAAAAACAGGGTAAGGAGACATGAAAAACTGGATTCAAGTATAGGTTCTGGTATAATTGGGCAATTTTCTCAGTTCTAAAACTCAGTAAAGAAGTGAAGATAATAATTTGGAACAAACAATTATTAGGAAAAGATAAATTAAGACAAAGCCTGGCAACAAAAGAATAAGGGGGAACCCATTGTTAGAACAAGGTTATAACGTAAGGGGTGTTTGAATGGCTCCACGTAAACAGTCCCAGACGCACAGGATACAAGGTTCCAGAAGCACAGTTCTCCTTAAATGATGGCTAAACAGAGGTAAGCAGACATACCTCAGGATGGCAGTTTACACAAAGTCAACTCTTTCCTCACTGGTCTGTAGACTAACAGAAAGGTACAGTTATGTCCCTCAGAAGTTAGATTTCTGTCTCGTTTAGTCTGTGATGTGTTTCCCATGCCGTTATTATTTCATGTGGGTTGTGACAGCATTTCTTAAGTATAGATCTACTGCAACTATCCACCAGTGACATGGTTTCATTTGTTCTTGACTCTTTTGTTCAATATTTCTTCTGTGAGTTTACATTCTCGGCTTCCAGGCATCTCCTGATTGGTTCCCAGAAATGGTGACCCTCTTCAGGTTGTATTCCAAGACTGCTGGCTCATCTCTGAGCTGGGATGCCTCCTGATGGGTACAGAGCCCCTGATTTGTGTGTGGAACCTGATCAGGGTACAGATCACAACCATCTGTGAACAAACTCCAATGCCTAACGTGGTTCCAACTTGGTGCTACCACTGGCTTCGCCATTCTCTTTTGCCCTCTACAGCACCCATCATTGTTCCAACAATATTGTTCATAAATAAAAACCATGCACTTCTTTTTAATGTGTTGTACTGAAAGATTACTTTAATCATAATTTACTGTTACCATCATTTATACTTAATTTTAGAAAGTTTAACAAGAAAATGTCTAAATAGCTGATTTTAGCTCTCCAATAAGAACATGTCACCTGTCAGATCTTTAATTACTGATGTATTATCTCTCTGCTTACTCATCAGTGAAATCTTAGTAAATAGTTCCAACAATGATCCAGGTTTTCTTCTCAATCTACTGGTTCATACAAGTGCAGTCTAAGTTCAGTGAAGCAGAAAATAAAATAGAAATATATTTTGAAGCATAAATTGTTACAAAATGCCTCTAGTTTGCATCTTCTCAGAGTGAATAATGTTTGCAAGTCTGAGCTATTGTGTCTCACCCGAGCTCTTGCTTCACCTTTTGATTCTTTGCCACATGATGAGAAGTTGATAAATCATGAAATTTAAAGTCTCAATAACGTGAAGACTAAATTGAAGAATAGTTCTCCCAGTTTCCGTACTTGCTTTAAAGTTAATTGCTAAGCAAAATAGCAGCAACTAAGATACTTGGTTGAAATATGAGCATACTTAAAGTACTAGCCATGTTGACGACTGATAGGGTTTTACATAGCCCTGACAGAATGGATTTGTACTCCATTAGTCCAGGTTTAAATACTTATCCAGGTGTAAATATTAAGAAAAAAGAACAAAGATGACATAAATGCCTATCACGTTTTTTT
>JADRCC010571548.1:0-10365 GCA_019843855.1 Hylomyscus alleni
TCGCCTCTACCGGTATCTGTATGTAAATCCATTTGTTCAGAGTCTGGATACCATAAAAAGGTTTAAATTGAATGCTTCTTACTCTTGCGGAATGCAATTTTCTCCCAAATGATTTTTCTCAGGCACTTTTCTCTTTGCCTCTCCTGGAGCTCCTCATCCTCCGTTTTGGGCTCGTTCAGTGTTCCATAAACAGCAGCAGCTTCCCTGGGTGTTAGCCAGTCCAGGCTGGACACACAGGCAAGGTAGTGCTGCTTCCAGGCTCCATATTCATTCTGTGTTGGTGTGTAGGGCAGAAACCATCCGAACTTAGTGCATTTGGGCATCCATAAGCAATCCTTCAGGAGAGAACCAAAGAAAATGGAGTTTCTAAGAGACAGTTTTCTAACAGTGATAGTTTCAGGCACACACACTTTTTTTTTGTTTTGTTACCCTGACATTTCTAGTATTGTTGACTTAATGTCTGAACTTCAGTCTGAAAAAAGTATAAAATACATTTTATTCCAGATGAAGAATGTTCTTGGTGGATATATATTACATTCTATATAAATGTATGTATGTGTGTATGTGCCATCTTGAGACACTTATCCAGCATTCCTATAGGATTCTGCTGCCTTAGCTCTAGCTTATGAGAATTCAAGTATAACAGTTTGCTTCAGACCAACCCTCCCACAGAGAAGAATTTTTATTGAATTCATATGATATTGCCAAATTGCAACAATTTTTGACATATTAAAAATAATGAATTTCGCCGGGCGGTCGCACGCCTTTAAGCACTTGGGAGGCAGAGGCAGGTGAATTTCTGAGTTTGAGGCCAGCCTGGTCTACAGAGTGAGTTCCAGGACAGCCAGGACTACACAGAGAAACCCTGTCTCAAAAAAAAAAATAAAATAAAATAAAAAAATAAAAAAAAAAGAATTTCATGTGGTTCACAGAAATCACAATTTAGACTAACTATAAAAAAACAATCAAGTTAGGTACAGTGGTATGAACTTATGCACCCGTAGTCCCAAATCCTGGGTGTGTGAGGTAGGAGGTACACTATGAGCCCACGAGTTCTAGGGCAGACTGGGAAACATAGCAAGACCATGAAAAACAGACTCTGGGGGAAGCGGGTATGAGTACAGGCAAGCGTGTGCCAATGGATGCCAGAGGACAACTTTGGGAGTTGGCTTTTGCCTTCCACCTTGTTTGAGACAAGGCCTCTCTTGTTGTTCACCAGGCTGGCTGGTCCCTGAGTGTCCAGGGGTTCTCTTGTCTCCATCTCCATCGTGCTTGGGGACAGGGCACAGGGACTATTGATGTTGCTGCCATGCTCAGCTTTCTGTAGGCTCCGGGTTCAAACACAGGTACTCACTTGTGCAGCAAGCGCCTGTCCCCACTGAGCCAGCTTCTTCCCAGCCCTCCATTCTGTCCCCCAGGGGGCACTCAACTATGCTTCAGGCTCCCTCCACTATTACCTTCCTATTACACCATTACAAGGGAAGAGAGCCACCCTGATTGACCCATTACTAGGAAGCCAGAGAAGTAGAGGAGAGGAAACCTGTTCCGTTAGAAACTTCCAGGGCCAGCTGACTTGAGCAGCTGCACACAAGTCTTTCGGATTCAGAAAGGAAAAGATATAAAGAGAAATGAAGCGTGGTAACACTGTTGAGAAATCCACTCTGGCCACTTGCTTCCTTTCTGAAAACCAGTCTTGGATGAACCTACAAAAAAGACAGAGAAACTTAATTCTTAATACTGTCATCTAATGGTGACTAATGGTCTTGTAAAGAGAACCAGGCATTGTTATTTTCTAATGTTCTACTATAAAGTAATTAAATCATGACTTGGGAAGTCATAGCATACCCTCCCTAAGCTAAGCAAGGTCCTGAGTTAGATTCTCAGCCTTGCAAATGTGTGTGTGTGTGTGTGTGTGTGTGTGTTTTGTCTGCATATATATCTGTGCACTCATGCATGTGCTTGCAGAGGCTAGAAGAGGGCATCGGATCTCCTGGAACTGGAGCTATGAGGGTAGTGAGCCTTCATGTGGGTGCCAGGAATCAAACCCAGGTCCTCTGGAAAGTTAGCCAGTGCTCTTAACCTCTGAGCTAGCTCTTGACCGGCAGTTCTCAAGCTGTGGGCTGTGACTCTCTTGGCACCCCTATCTCCAAAAATATTTACATTAGCAAAATTACAACTATGAAGTATTGACAGAAAGAACTCTATGGTTGAGGTCACCACAACATGAGGAACTGTTCTAATGGGTCACAACCTTAGGAAAGTTGAGAATCACTGCAAGTCTAGCGTGTTTAAAAAAGTTTTTATTATATTTTATTTCTGTATGTGCATGTCCACATGCATGTACTCACACGCATGCATGGCTTGGGTGTGGAGGTCAGCTCTCTCCCTCTACCATGTGGGATCCAGGGACGGAACTCAGGCCATCAGGCTAGGCAGTGAGTGCCTTTACCCACTGAACCATCTGACCAGTCCCCCGCTTTTTTTTTTTTTAAATCAGCGTGCAAAGCAACATGTTCCTAATGACATTTTCAATCCTATAGCATCAGCTTCTGTCTTTCCTTTCTCCTCCCCTTACTGACCTCCCATCCCTTACTTCCCCTTGTTGGTCTTCTCTCTATCCCAAGTAGTTCTTCTTTAGCTTTCATGTCAGATCTATTCCAACACTCTCCTAAGATCTCTTCTTCCATTTTCATGGTCCCCTCTCTAGATTTATAACCTTCACACACACACACACACACACACACACACAAACACACGTATGTGTACAGCTTAAACCTCAGCACATTTCATAGAAATGGGAATGGCATTTCCTATTAAGAAAAGACCATAGCATCTCGCTGAACATCCCTGACATGGAGTGGTAGTCTTGACCACCGCTTTACCAAATGGAAAACAGGAAGGTTCGCTGACAAAAATCACTCACCATTAAGAGTGGCAGTTCCATTCAGCATAATAAAGAACTATTGTTAACCCACCATGTTGGATGTTCCATGCAATACTCTGAACTTCAAGTGGTCCAAGCCTATGTACTACGCATCAGATGCAATACCTTAATTTTACGCTCAGTTTTGTGTCTGGCCTATATATTCCTGGAATGTGACCATGTTTTTTTTTTTTTTATTTTCTAAGTAATATTGAATGAACAATCAAAAACAACAAGAACAAACCCCTGTTGCCTCCCCCCTCCCCATGCCTGCCACCCCACCCTCTCCCACTTATCAGCCCTGTCATTCCCCTACACTGGGGCACAGAACCTTCACAGGGCCAAGGGCCTCTCCTCCCATTGATGACCAACTTGGCCATCCTCTACTATACACATGCTGCCAGAATAATCAGTCCCACCATGTATAGTCCTTGGTTGGTGGTTTAGTCCCTGGGAGCTCTGAGGGCATTGGTCAGTCCATATTGTTGTTCGTCCCAAGAGGCTGCAAACCCTTTAACTCCATTGGTTCCCTCTCTAACTCCTTCATTGGGGACCCTGTACTCAGTTCAATGGATGGTTGTGAGCCTCTACCTCTGTATTAGTCAGGTACTGTCAGAGTCTCTCAGGAGACAGCTATATCAGGCTGGAGTGCCCTTCCTTCAGTCTCTGCTCCATAGTGACCATGTTTTAAAGCAAGCCCTTCTTTTGGAAATGTTGGTGGGCATCTCTGTGGAAGCCAGCTAGCTTTATGCCCCAAACAGAACCACAACAGTGAAATTTCCATAAACCACTAGAATATCTGGCAAAAATTCTTCCAGTTCACAAGTAATAAGCCATCACTGGAGGCTTTTTTAAAAAACAGGGCAGTGTCCTCTATGATTCTCTTTTTCCCTCCCCCATGCAATAAACACACATGAAATTACCAAATCGTGCAGGCCACGTCTCTGCGTTTGCACTCACACACTGGCACAGGGCCACACAGCCAATCTCTACATTGCCTAAGCTGTGTTGTGATGAAAGGCAAGATCACCCCTGCCACCTCCCTGTTTATGAAAGTTGTCTCTGGTATGGTGAGGGAGGAGGAGGGGGGAGTTGACATGAGAGTCGGGGGAGCGTGAGTTGAGGAAAGGGGAGTCAGCGCGAGTGAGAGAGGGCTAGGAGTGTAATGAATGTGCGGTTATGACTACAATATGTTCCATTTGTGTATGCGAATGTCAAAAAAACCCATGACATCCTATAAAAAAAGTTTTCCTAGTAAACTCTGTTCTACATGCATGTTATGTGGAACTTTCATATGTGTGCCCTCTACTCAAGGCAGAAGATAGTTCATGGCATACAGAAGGCACTCAATAAATACTTGTTAAATAAACATATAACCCGAGGAAGATGATAGATGCACCCTACCATCTACAGGGAGAAGTCAAGTGTCTGAAGATTTGCATTCGGGTTTTTGTGAGAGAGTCTTACATGCTTTGGTTGGTTTGTACTAGGTGGGGAAAGAGGGAGAGGGAGGGGGAGGGGGAGGGTGCCTGGGGCAAGAGAAATGGCTCAGTGGTCAAGAGCCTTCATTTGTTGCTTTGGCAGAGGACCAAGGTTCAGTTCCTGCCACCCACATGGTGGCTCACAACCACCCATAACTCCAGTTTCAGGAAATCTGATGTCTCCTTTGACCTCTGAGGGCACCAGGCACACATGAGGAGCACATGATACGCAGGCAAAACACTCATACACGTAAAATAAAATAAAAATAAGAATCATTCGAAGCAGGACATAGGGGTACAAGTCTGTAGTACAGACACTGAGACAGAAAGGTCAAGAGATTGTGTGTAGATGGACTACACAGCAAGAATACATATCAAACAACACTAGGCATTTGTCACACCTGGCAACCTGAGTTCGATCCCTAGGACCCACATAAAGGTGGAAAGAAGGAACCAACTCACAAGCTGTCCTATGATCTCCAAACACAGGCTGTGGAACATGTCCACCCCAACACATAGCTACACATACACACAATAATAATAAACTTATTAAATTCTTTAAACAATTGACAAAGAGCACAGTAATTTGAGAAGACGGGATGGAACTGTGGGCGGAGAATCTGACGGTTTCTTCTGCAGACCGCTCTGTAGTCACCTCCAGCATGGCTTCTTGAAGGGTTTTGTGCAATGAACTGGCTTGTTTCTAGTGGATTTCATGCTCTGCCTGTCAGGCTCTGTGGGCCTGTATTCACCACTTTCCATTTTCCACTAGCACACTTGTGATTTGTGTTACAGACACAGCTTTGCTTCATCCAAGTTACAATCTTTATTGTTTGGGGGTTAATTAGGGGAGTGATTTTTTACTCTTACCAACTGATAATGGGAGCATAGATTTTTAATGGAGCTAAAATTCAAAACAAAAGTCTATTTGCTTGACTTTTCTTGTGTGTGTGTGTGTGTGTGTGTGTGTGTGTGTGTGTGTGTGTTGTTTTTTGGTTTTAGTTGTGTCTTTTTTCTTTTTAGATCTGTGCTACTGAAAGGAACAGACGTCTTTTGCTATGCTAAGAAAATGTGCTTCATTTACTCCTACTGTTAAGATCCAGGCCATGCTGTTCTGAACTGTCAATCATTTCTCCTAATTAGATGACCATTGGGCATTGGAGAGGTTGTCTGGTGGATAGGAGTCATGATAGATTCACTTGGCATGGTGAGGGCTGAGTTAAAAGTGAGGTAGCAGAGTAACCAGCCTGCCCTCCACAAAACCATCAAGAAATGAAAGGCACAGACACACCGAGCAACTGCGCACAGTGAGGGTGGGTCTAGAAATAGGAAGACTGGCTGCAGAAAGTAACTCTGCACTGGATTCTGGACCACAAAGGAAAACGGAGGATGCTAGCCACTAAGAAAGGACATTGCTGGGCCCGTGGGGATAGCGGATCGGGTCTGTGATTGGATGTGAGAACGGAATCAGTGCTGGTAGGCGTTAGATGAACTTTGATTTTTCATCAGTGTTCTTGTTAGAAAAGACATAGTAAAGGTCTGGGGAGATAGCTCAGTTGATAAAGCACTTGCCGTCCCCACACTTGCCGTCCCGCTCTATCTGCAGAACCCAACCGTGCTGGTGCCCACATGTAAGCACAGGGCTGAGGGAACAGGAGGACTCCTGGCCTTGCCAGCCAGCACAGTACACTTGGCAAGTCCAGGAGAGAGAGACCCTGTCTTCCAGAACAGGTGGAATGCCTAAGGAACAAAACTCAAGACTGGTTCATGAGCTCCACTTGGATGTGCCTACTCGTGTACCTGCACCACACGCACATATACACCTGCTCACACACTAATGCAAAACTAGAAAGAAAACCCACACTGATCTCCTGAGGCTTCTGAGAATCACATTTACACCTTAATCTCGCATACTAAAGGATAACAATGCAAGCTTGACACAAGTGTCAACTCCTGAGCTACCAGCTATTCAACTTTAATCAACAGAGGAATCCAGGTGGAAAGGGTCAAGAAAATATTTATATTATTCCTGCAACTCTGCAGTTACAAATTATTGAAAAGTAACATTTGTTTTTAAAATGAGAGCCCACGTGCTTCATGATATGTTTTATGTGCACCTATTTCCTGGCCTTGTTACTACTGTTTCTTATCAGTATCCATATAGCCTAGTCAAATCCAGAGATGAACAGGGCCTTAAATGAATTTGCTGGCATGTAGTCCGATGGCAGAGTTGTGGATGTGCAGGGCTGGCACGGTGTGATATCCACGGATGTGTCATTTGGGACTCTTCTCAGTACTGATGATAAAATACATGCAATAACTGTGTCATTTCCTTTGAAATCAACATTCAAAATGAACTAGACAATGACACACTGAGAACAGTTAATCCCCAAAGGATTAGGGCTCTGACTACAGTTTGGGAGACTTTAGAACCTCCTCCTTTTCTCTAGATGTGTGGGTGCATGCGTGTGTATGCAAACATATGCGCAGGTGCCTTGGAGGCCAGAAGGCAGTAGTAAACTCCCTGGAGCTGGAGTTACTAGCACTTGTGAACCACTTTAAGTAGATGCCTGGAACCAATCTCAGGACCTCTGGGAAAGCAGCATGTACTCTTAACTCTTGAGCCACCTCTCCTCCAGCCCCTTTGAGATAAAATTTACTCTCACTTTGAAATTTTAAGAAAATTAACAAAATAATATGTAAATCCAAGATGTTTTCAGCCATTTTTTTCTTGAGGCGCTGGGGACATATTCCAGCACATCCTGTATGCTAGGCAAGTACTCCAGCAATGAGCTAGATCCTGGCCCTTGGTTCTTTGAGACAGGGTCTCTCTGTATGCAGCTCACACTGACCTGGAACTTACTTTATATGCTTGGCTGGCCTTTTTGGTTTTTTAAATGGCAACAAATTTTAAATGTATGATAATTTCATATATGATATATAATTATACAATATAAAAGTAGCATTCTCTTCTTTTCCCATTTATAATTCATGTTTAATAAATTTATTTTATTTATTTATATTTCCAATGTTATCCCCCTTCCCGGTTTCCCATCTGCAAACTCCCTATCCCACCCTCCACCCCCCTGCTTCTATGAGGGAGCACCCCCACCCACCACCCACTCCTGCCTCATTGCCCTAGCATTCCCCTACTCTGGGGCATTGAGTTCCCACAAGACCGAGGGCCTCCCCTATCAATGATATGGCCATCCTCTGCTACATGTGCAGCTGGAGTCATGGGTCCCTCCAGGTGTACTCTTTGGTTGGTGGTTTAGTCCCTGGGAGCTCTGGGATGTCTGGTTGGTTGATATTGTTGTTCTTCTTATGGTGTTGCAAACCCCTTCAGCTCCTTCAGTCCTTCCCCCCTAACTCCTCCATTGGGGACCCTGTGCTCAGTCTGATGGTTGGCTGTGAGCATCTGCATCTGTATTTGTCAGGGCCTCTCAGGGGACAGTCACACCAGGCTCCTGTCAACAAGTGTTTCTTGGCATCAGCAATGGTGTCTGGGTTTGGTGTCGGCAGATGGGATAGATCCCTAGGTGGGGCGGTCTCTGGATGGCTTTTCGTTCAGCCCCTGCTCCATTCTTTATCCCTACACATTTCCTATGAGCATGGGTGTGTCAACACTCCTGGAGGACAAGTTTTCTGTAGGTGGGATTGGGGTGAGGAGAGCTGTGGCACAGGGTCAGCTCCCAGGGGCAGATCCTGGCTGGCCTTATACTGACTATCCTGCCTCAATCCCAATGCTTGGATTACAATCATGTACCACCATGCCCAGCCTCAGCCACCTTTTCAGAGAAGGATTTTGGGGTATCTTTGGAATGTTTGCTCTCATCATCTCTTTACCACTTTGTGGAATCCACTGTTCCATCCCAGAGAGCCCAAAGAGAAAAACAGAACGTAAGCTACTTATAAACTAAACTTCAATTTTGCCTGTCTTATGTTTGTGCCTGGTCTGCTCTGCCACCAGACTCAAAACGTTGAAGAATAGTGAATCTTAAGCAAGAAGAACAGAAAATGACCTAATTATATTTGAAAAGAATCCATGCCTGGGCAACAGAAGGAAGTTTTGCAGTAATAACACCAGGCTCATCACTTTTGCACTTAATGTTGCCAAGGAAGAAATGAACGAAGAGAAATAACAAAACATAAGGAGAAAATGAACAAAATGTGCTTTGCTCATTTTCTTGTGACAAGGATAGTTTTATCTAAATAATTCATAGCAATGCTTTGCAGTGTATCACTGAATGTACAATGTGTACTTTCAAAAACAACAGAGCTCAGTGCTAGGGGACTTGAATCTCATTCTCTGTTAAATTTCTGATAAGATGCAGAAAGATGCTGCCAAAATTATGATGGAAATGGCTGAGAGGAGCCCGGAGAAGTGGCCTGGAGTGGGTGAGTGGATTTGGCAACATTCTTTGTTTTCTAGGCAGCACCTCTTAGTCGAGTGGCTCCTTTAAAACACTAATGTCAAGGAAGGTCACCATACAGTCTATACACCAGTTTCAGCCCATTGCATAGATGAAGAAGACAGGACGAGAAGCACCAACAGCCACCCAAGTGTGCTTTTCAATCCAACAATTCATCCTCTAGAAGTCTGTCCTTAAGCAATGATTGAGAATAGGGCCAAGGATTCAGCTAACAGATATTCCTGTATGTGTTTTTTCTATAGCATACTCCAGGAAAAACAAGCTAGATGTCTGAAATAAGTTATGGTATATTTATAAAACTTAATAGCTCTTCCTAGAAATCAAAACTCTGAAGTGAAAAGGGAATTCATGTGCAATTCTGGGATATGTAGGAGTACTGGGGAGGAGAACAATATTTCTAAAGGATAATCTCTGCCAAAGAAAAAAGTAATGAAAAAGCAAACCTGTGATTTACTGAAATAAAAGACACACACACACACACACACACACACACACACACACACACACGATAGTGAGGAGCTTAGACAGACTAGAGAGCTGAGCTCTTGAACTTCATTTCTACCTTTTCTTTTTTCTTTCTTTCTTTCTTTCTTTTTTTTTAAATCTCATGGGGAAGATAGAGGACACCCGAGTAAAGGTCTAGGGGAGAGACTAGAATCAGAAAAGACACGAACTTTCCATTATCATAAGGTCCAAACGAAGGACTGTTGCGTGCTCAAGCCTTAAAGGAGACATCTATGTGAGGTTCTGGAAGGCCCAGGAAAGAATATAGAAAAGATAATAGAAGTCTAAGAGTTGGAACATGGAGTGGGGGAGGCGGGAAGGGAGGGCAGTTTGGTGAAATGCCGTCTTCTGGTTCTGACATGACTAATGTGCCAAGTGTTTGCTACATTACAGGGGGAAACACAGCAGCTCTGGCTACTGCACAGGACCTACAGGCACATGTGCACAATAAGCTATGAAAGCAGCAGGGGGGATTATCTGGGAAGAAGGGAGTCTACAGGAGAGGCAGGTAATAAGGCAGAGTACTGAGTGTGTGAATATGCTCAATGCGTCGTGTACATGTGTGAACTGTCAGAAGTTAATTTTAAAAATCTAAAAAAGAGGAGCCGGCGAGATGGTTCAATGGTTAAGAGAACTGGCTGCTCTTTCAGAGGTCCTGAGTTCTATTCCCAGCAACCACATGGTAGCTCACAACCATCTGGAATGGAATCTGATGCCCTCTTCTGGTATGCGGACGTATATGCAGCAGAACACTCATATACTAAGTAAAATTTTTTAAAAGTTCTAAAAATCAAAGGATCACTGAAAACTATTGACTGTATTTAGTATAGAAACATAAAGATGGCTGAGGAAATGAGAATCCGGTGGGTCCCAGGAGGGGGAAGCATTCTGTCTGCTCCCACAGCCCAAGGCAGATCTCTTCCTTAGAAGAACTCTGCTAGGAGAGCAAACGAGGCGAGGAGCAATGAATCCACTCAGAAATCAGTGGTGCAGAAGAGTCCGATGAAGCCATAATGTAAGGACA